>WAAF01006026.1:222023-234342 GCA_013400475.1 Tricholaema leucomelas
TCCACTTTGATGAAATCACCCAGACTAGACTCAGCAGAGCTGGAAGTTAGTGGATGAAGCTTTATATTTACAGCTTAGCACAAAATACAAAAGCAGATATTTACAATCTATACAGCTATAGACAGAAATATACAAGTTAAAATGTGAAAGAGAAACACAACAGCCCTCCCAGAAACCAGAGTCGTCAGGAGGGCCTTCCAAACACCCTTCCACCTCCTTTCCACCCCTATACCTTATCCCAGAGTTTGCTTTATGTTCAGGGTGAGTTTGGAGAATCAGCCAGGGGGGTTAGGAAGCAGAGGGTTTGGTTACACAGAGGCAGGTTAAGGAGAAAAGTACCAGCTGCAAGAGGAGCCACTGCAACTGTGTTATCTATGTTTATGTTCTTGTTCTTATCCATCTCAGCAAGCCTATGAGTGAAGCAGACATCACCATTGTTTCCTTTTCACAGCCTATCATCTAATTTCTTCTCCCTAAAATATTCCAGTTAGCCTCAAACCAGCACAATGTGCAGCTCGTGTCTTGGTGGGCACTTGTTCAGTGTGGAATAAGATTGGGCTCTTCATAGACTATGTCTCAGAAGTTTTAGTGTGAAGGTGTCTTCTTTCACCTCCTCCTAGATCAATTAAATCCCTCATCCCAGGAGACACAAGTAATTTTTGTCAGACCAGGAGTGAACTTGGATATAGGATGTTAGATCTGAAAGGTGACTGCCGTTTGATCCCAGCACAGACATAGTTGCTCTGTAAGGCACGGTGTCCCTGGTTAGGCAGGCAGCACTCATTTGATGATCAAAAAAAGGAGAGCAGCACAGGCTAGCAGAGAGCTACAGAATTATTACAGAGCTGTGTTGCTGCAACCCAGCACTGTTCTTCTCAGGTTCACAGGCACACAGGATGTTAGGGATTGGAAGGGACCCAAGGAGATCGAGTCCAACCCTCTTGCCAGAGCAGGACAATACAATCTAGCACAGATCACAGAGGAACACATCCAGACAGGCCTTGAAAGGCTCCAGAGAAAGAGACTCCACAACCTCTCTGGGCAGCCTGTGCCAGTGCTCTGGGACCCTTACAGGAAAGAAGTCCCCCCTTGTGTTGAGCTGGAACATCCTGTGCTGCAACTTACACCCATTGCTCCTTGTCCTATCCCAGGGAGCAGCGAGCAGAGCCTGTCCCCCCGCTCCTGGCAGCCCTCAGATACTTAGAAACATTTATCAAATCCCCTCTAAGTCTTCTCTTCTCCAGACTAAGAAGCCCCATGTCCCTCAGCCTCTCCTCCTAAGCCATGTCCTCCAGTCCCCTAATCATTTACACCTATTGTTCCTTGACCTTGTTCTTCTTTGATGCAATGCTATGATGGAAATATTGTAGCACATACTGGGATACCAGTTCTGATCACTTTGTGATTCCAGCACCTGTTATGTTGTAGACCATCTCTTCTTCCAGCTGCAAGGATGCAGGGAAGCATCGCATCCATCATTACTAGCTGATGAACACAAATGAGCCAGCTGCTGATCAGCTCATTTTAGTCATTATTCTTTGCTGCCTATGCTTAAACTTCATGGGGTTGCAATACTTCGATATAGTCTAAAGGCAATTGTTTTCATTTTAGTGTCATTAAGTATTTAAAAACGTGTTGAATGAATTTACAGAGCTGGTGTTTCACATCCCTCAGGGATGTGAAATGCAGTGTTCAGGGAGTGCTTCACAGAGTCCCTCAGGGATGACGCCTGGGACCAGTCTTGTTCAACATCTTTCTGGGTGCCATGGACAGAGACACTGAGTGCAGCCTCAGCAAGTTTGCTGACCACACCAAGCTGTGTGGTGCAGCAGACAGGCTGGAGGGAAGGGATCCATCCACAGGGACCTGGACAGGCTGGAGAGGTGGGCACAAGCCAAGCTCAGGAAGTTCAACAAGACCAAGGGCAAGGTCCTGCATCTGGGTGAAGGCATTGCCAAGCACAAATGCAGGCTGGGCAGTGAGTGGCTGGAGAACAGCTGTGAGGAGAGGGACTTGGGGTGCTGGTGGAGGAGAAGCTCAACAGGAGTCAGCAGTGTGCACTTGCAGCCCAGAAAGCCAAGCAGAGCCTGGGCTGCAGCAGCAGAAGTGTGGCCAGCAGGTGGAGGGAGGTGATTCTCCCCCTCTGCTGTGCTCTGCTGAGACCCCACCTGGAGTACCGCATCCAGTACTGGAGCCCCTGTTACAAGAGGGATGTGGAGATGCTGGAGCATGTCCAGAGAAGGGCTGGAGCAGCTCTGCTGTGAGCACAGACTGAAAGAGTTGGGGCTGTGCAGGCTGGATAAGAAAAGTCTCTGAGGTGACCTTCTTGTGGCCTTCCAATATCTAAAGGAGCCTCCAAAAAAAGCTGGGGTGGGACTTTTTAGGTTATCAGACAGTGACAGGAGTAGGGGGAATGGAGAAAAGCTAGAGGTGGGGAAATTCAGACTGGCTGTGATGAGGAAGTTGTTGAGCATGAGAGTGGTGAGAGTCTGGAATGGGTTGCCCAGGGAGATGTTTAAAGCCAGGCTGGCTGAGGCTGTGGGCAGCCTGCTCTAGGATAGGGTGTCCCTGGGCATGGCAGAGGGGTTGGAACTGGCTGATCCTTATGGTCCCTTCCACCCCTGACTTATTTTACTCTAAGATTCTATTATCCATGGAGGAACTGTATTCTTTTAAATTAGGCAAAATATGCTTATAGGAAATCAGTTAAAACTGCTACAATTCTGAGATATACTGTATAGTACACAAATACCTCTTTAAAAGCAGAGAGGCATTTTCTTTCCCTGTATCCAGTCACAAGTACAGGTTAGAACAGTCTGTCATGTTCTTTAACATATATCCATTCATCATGACATTCAGTTCTGCCAGCAGAAGACAGAATTTTCCAGCCACCTCCCACTCTGAATTTATGATCTAGCTCAACTTGACTGCTGAACAACACCTGTGAGGGGACCTCACAGCTCTCTGTAGTGTTTTAATGTGCCCCAAGTGGAGCAGAGATTATCTAAAACTGAATCCAAACCCTTGGATACTGAGAAAGTGTGAGGGTCTTGTGTACTCTCTGGAGGAAGTTCTTGGCAGAGAGAGTGATTGGCATTGGAATGGGCTGCCCGGGGAGGTGGTGGAGTTGCCATCCTTGAAGGTGTTGAAGAAAAGCCTGGATGAGGCACTTAGAATCATAGAATCAACCAGGTTGGAAGAGACCTCCAAGATCATCCAGTCCAGCCTAGCACCCAGACCTATCCAGTCATCTAGACCATGGCACTAAGTGCCTCATCCAGGCTTTTCTTGAACTTAGTGCCATGTTCTGGTTGATTGGCCAGGGCTGGGTTCTAGAATGGTCTGGATGATCTTGGAGGTCTCTTCCAACCTGCTTGATTCTATGAGTCTGTGATTGGGTAGAGCTGGGTGGTAGGTTGGGCTGCTTGAGCTTGGAGGTGGCTTCCAACCTGGTTGGTTCTGTGATTCTCTGATAGAGGTTTAGTTATATGTATAGACAGAAATAAACAGTAGGAGAAAGCTGTTTCACTCTGTATGATGAATGATACTTCATATTTGCAAAACACAATAATTTGTAGCTCAAATTTGGAATCATACCATTCTGGTTCAGTGTAAATTAGCAGACACATGCCAAGAGCTGGTCTGCTAAGATATTTGCAGTGTTTCACTGGAATCGTAGGTGACTGGGCTGGGTGCTAGGTTGGACTGGATGAGCTTGGAGGTCTCTTCCAACCTGGTTGATTCTATGATTCTATGATTGGATAGAGCTGGGTGCTAGGTTGAACTGGATGAGCTTGGAGGTCTCTTCCAATCTGGTTGATTTTATGATTCTATGATTCTAAGCTGTCTCTGGCAGAACTCCCTAGAATGGCATCTCTTATGGAGTACTCTCAAGGAGTGCTTTTAACTCTCTGGTACAGTTCTACTGAACTGCTAAAAAACCATCGCCATGTGAAAAAGCATATTTTTGTCAGGGAACATCTTTTAGGTAAGTTTTGGTTCTTACTGAATGCTGCAGCAGCCCAGATGTTTTGGGTTTGGGGTTTTTTTTTCACTCTGACGGGTGTTGCTTTGCCCAACAGAAACCATTGCTACTCCTGAGCTGCTATTTTGTGTGTATACAGCATCTGTTCCCTGGAGCTGCAAAAGCTGCAACTCAGCGTTGGTTGGTTTGGTTTTTTTTTCCTTTCACTTTTTTGTCATTTATGCTTCCTGCACAGTTCAAATAACTAAATGGTTTCCTCTTTAGGAAGCACTATAGTTAAATGATATGATTTGTTTAAAAACTTCTGGAGGACTGAAGTCTTAGATAATAAATGGTCCTTATTTCATTTTAATAGACTTCTGAGTTCCAGGGCACAGCTACATGCTGTGCAGCACAGCTACATGCTCACAAATCTCCTCCCTTTAGTTTCAGCCTGCCACATGACTTCATTTGCTGTTTGCTAAGTCTAAGAGTGAAAGGGACCAGGAAAAGATTTAGAAGGTGTCTTTCAGCTGTCTTGGGCAACTCCTTATTAGATGCAGAGAAGAATATAGTAACAAAAGATCAGGAAAAGGCAGAGGTATTTAACACCTTCTTTGCCTCAGTCTTCAGTAGTGGGACAGATTGTCTCCAGGGCAACTGGCTTTCCGAATTGGCAGATGGAGTCAGGGACCAGTATAGTCCCCCTGTAATCCAGAAGGAAGAAGTAAGGGACCTGCTGAGCCATTCATAGAATCATAGAATTAAAACAAGTTGGAAGAGACCTCCAAGATCATCCAGTTCAACTTATCATCCGGCCCTGTCCAGCCAACTAGACCATGGCACTATATGCTTCATCCAGGCTTTGCTTGAACACCTCCAGGGATGGGGCCTCAACCACCTCCCTGGGCAGCCCATTGCGGCCTCTCACCACTCTCATGCTCAACGGCTTCCTCCTCAAATCCAGGCTGAATTTCCCCACCTCCATCTTTGCTCCATTCCCCTCAGCCCTGTGACTCTCTGAGAGCCTAAAAAGTCTCTCCCCAGCTTTTATGTAGCCCCCTCAGATACTGGAAGGCCACAAGAAGGTGACCTGGGAGCCTTCTCCTCTCCAGACAGAACAACCCCAACTCTTTCAGTCTGTCCTCATAGGAGAGCTGTTGCAGCCCTCTGAGCATCCTCCTGGCCCTTCTCTGGACACACTCCAGCACGTCCACATCTTTCTTGTCACAGGGGCTCCAGAGCAGGTGGAGTACTCCATTTTGTCTGATTACATTTATGTCACATGGCAGGGGGGTTGGAACTAGATGATCCTTGTGGTCCCTTCCAAACCTGACTGATTCTAGGATTCTAAAATGATTTAATAATTCTTTCTGGTTCAGATTATGTGCATATATGATGACAACACTAATTGTGACCCTGTGTTTTCAGACCCTGTTTCTGAAAGGGTAGGCAGATATCTAAACTTCTAGAGCAGTGAAAAGAAGAGCAGTGTCTGAATCAATGCCACCCAAAACACATAGAACAGACACTCTTGGATAACAAAGAGTGTTTCTCCAAGGATAAAACTAAAGCGACTGAAAATACTATCAGCTGACAGCCTCCCTTGTCAGGTTAATGCATGACTTGTGGGTGTCCTTGAAGAAGTCTAAAACTTTAATCCAGGAAAGTTGCAGGAAAGGTTTCCAAATCTATGATACCTGCTGTTAGGAGGAAATAAATATAAAACAGAGGGAGCTTATCAACATAAAAGTGCATGCCAAAAAATTGCCTCTCCACCTGTCTCATACTTCTCAGATTAAAGATGCAGAGCTGTGTTGAGTTGTTGTCATGGAGGAGATCAAACCTCAAGAGCAGAAATCTTTCTCTCTGAGACATGTTTAAAGGCACATTATGTCCCTGCTCAGTTAACGTCGTTCCACGACAGAAAGAGCAATACTGCTTGGAAAATAGAAGAGGTGGGAATACTGCCTTCTCTTTCATTAGACATAAGCTTATCTACAGCTTTAATGATTGCATCTAGCAACAAAAGAACATTTGCTGTGGAGTTTTGTTAAAGAAAAATAAATGTCCCTCAAGGATATATCTGTATCTGTATCTTTATCTATATCACAGGCTCACAGGATGTTAGGGGTTGGAAGGCACCCAAGGAGTTCACCGAGTCCAGCCCCCCTGCAGAGCAGGACAATACTAGCACAGATCACATAAGAACACATCCAGACAGGCCTTGAAAGTCTCCAGAGAAGGAGACTCCACAGCCTCGCTGGGGAGCCTCTTCCAGTGCTCTGGGACCCTCACAGTAAAGAGGTTCCTCCTTATTTTGAGGCGGAATCACTTTTGCTGCAACTTACACCCATTGCTCCTTGTCCTGTGGCAGGGAGCAGTGAGCAGAGCCTGTCCCCCCTCTCCTGGCAGCCTTCAAATACTTAGAAACATTTATCAAATCCCCTCCAAGTCTTTTCTTCTCCAGACTAAGCATCCCCAGGTCCCTCAGCCTCTCCTCATAAGCCATGCCCTCCAGTCCATCATCCTCATAGCCCTCCGCTGGACCCTTTGTGTCCCTCTTCAACTGGGGAGCCCAAAACTGAAGGCAGTATCCAAGAGGAGGTCTCAGCAGGGCAGAGTAGAGAGGGAGGAGAACCTCCCTTGATCTGCTGGACACACTCCTCCTAATACACCCCAGGATCCCCTTGGCCTTCTTGGCCACCAGGGCTCATTTCTGTGCCATGGGTAACTTCTTAGCCACCAGGACCCCCAGGTCCCTCTCCACAGGACTGCTTTCCAGAAGATCACCTGCCACCCTGTACTGGTGAAGTTTATTATCCCTCTCCAGATGCAGGACTCTGCACTTGTCCTTGTTGAACTTCATCTGGTTCCTCTGTGCCCAGCTCTGCCTGTCCAGGTCTCTCTGGATGGCAGCACAGCCTGCAGCTATATCATCCAAGCCTCCCAGCTTGGTGTCAGCAGCAAAATTGCTGAGCAGCCTCTGTCTGTCTGTGCCCTCATCAATGTCATTGATGAAGATGTTGAACAGGACTACCCCCAGTAATGATCCCTGCAGGGCACCACTGGTCACAGCTCTCCAGCTGGACCTGGCACCATTGATCACCACACTCTGAACTCTATCTTGAACTGTCTATATCTATATATATACTTATATATGCATACATACATATATATCATGAAATTCAACGAGGCCAAGTGTAAGGTCCTGCACCTGGGTCAGTGCAATCCGAAGCACAACTCCAGGCTGGGTGGGGAATGACTGAGAGCAGCCCTGAGGAAAAGGCTCTAGGGGTCTGAATTGATAAAAAGCTCAACATGAGCCTGCAGTGTGAGTGCAGCCCAGACAGCAACCCTGTGCTGGGCTGCAGCAAGAGCAGGGCAAGGGAGGGGATTCTGCCCCTTGGCTCTGCTCTCCTCAGACCCCACCTGCAGTCCTCTGTGCAGTTTTGGAGCCCCCAACACAAGAAGGACATGGAACTGTTTGAGCCAGTCCAGGGGAGGCCACCAGGATGCTCAGAGGGCTGCAGCAGCTCTGCTATGAGGACAGGATATGAGAGCTGGGGCTTTTCAGCCTGAAGAGAAGACTTTGAGGAGACCTTGTAGTGGCCTTCCAGTACCTGAGGGGTACCTACAAGAGGGTTGAGGAGGGACTATTGACAAGGTCTTGTAATGACAGGACAAGGAGTAATGGGTTTAAACTGGCAGAGCGGAGTTTCAATCTAGATGTTAGGAGGAAGTTCTTTCCTGTGAGGGTGGTCAGACACTGGCACAGGTTGCCCAGGGAGATTGTGGCTGCTCCCTTCCTGGAGGTGTTCAGCACCAGGTTGGATGAGGCCTTGAGTGACCCATTCTAGTGAGAGGTGTCCCTGCCTCTGGCAGGGGGTTGAAACTGGGTGATCCTTGAGGTCCCTTCCAACCTAAACCATTCTATGATTCTATACATATATATCCTTGACAAACATATTTAAACCGATGTCATGTATCTATCTCTACAGTTTCTACTCCATTCATTCCCCTTTTTCCCAATCTTTAGAGAAAAAAAAAATATCTTAGGGTGCCTTTAGTCCTCTTGAAAGTGGATTAGAAACACTTCCTGCACTTATTATACTGAAGTAATAATTATGTAAATGATATTCTGTAGCAGAGGTATCTGTGGCTACTTAGAGCCCCAAGAACAAAATGTTTAAGAGTCTTTACTATTCCATTCCAAACTGTTTGAATCCCCTTTCATAATGTGGGTGTTTTATCTGTGCCTCAAAGACTTTAAATGCTTGTGTCCATGAATGGTTGCTTTCTTTAGATCATGATGTTTCCGATAAGCAGGAATCCGCAGGAAGGGTCAACTGTCAAAGACAAAAAAAAGAAGAAAAAGATTAGATCTTTCATAGACTATATCCAGCACTGGTTTGAAATTCAGATTATCTGCTTGATAAGAAATGTAACTATATTAGAAGGATGTAAATGGTTGTTATGTAGTGATACTGTAGAGGAGCACTTGGAGCAACTGGTTCACAGCATAACTGATGGAAACAGGAAGTGCCAACTGAGCTTCAAGCATACAATATGAAGCAGTCAGAAGTGAAAGAGACTTTTAACAAGATAAATACATTTTAAAGATCAATTGCATGGTTTTGTTTTAAAGAACTTCAAACTTCCAGAAATGACAGAAGAATTGAAGTATTATGAGCAGTAATGTCCAATTTTGGTCAGCACAGTACAGGAGGGACACTGAGGTGCTGGAGCGGTGCAGAGAAGGGCGATGAGGCTGGTGAGAGGTCTGACAAACATGGCCTATGAGGAGCGGCTGAGGGAGCTGGGGGTGCTTAGTCTGGAGAAGAGGAGGCTGAGAGGGGACCTTATTGCCCTCTACAAGTACCTAAAAGGAGGTTGCAGTGAGGCTGGAGCTGGTCTCTTCTCCCCAATTACTAATGATAGGACGAGAGGAAATGGCCTCAAGTTGCATCAGGGGAGGTTTAGGTTGGCTGTTGGGAGGAAGTTTTTTCCTGAGCAGGTGGTCAGGCACTGGAACAGTCTACCCAGGTAGGTGGTGGAGTCACCATCCCTGAAGGTGTTTAAAAGGAGAGTGAATGTGGTGGTTGAGGCTGTGGTCTGGTGATGAAGGCTGCTGGGATGAAGGTTGGAGTGGATCATGCTGGTGGTCCTTTCCAACCACAGCGATTCCTAGTGCTGAGATGTTGTGCTGAGGGATTTGGTTTAGTCAAGGACTTGTCAGTGTGAAACCAATGATTGGACTCGAGGATCTTGAAGGTCTTTTCCAATCTAAGAAATGCTGTGATTCTGTGATTTAACTTCCAGGAAATCTTCTCATAACAATGTTCCAAGACTGGACAGTTTGTATATTGACTCTTATAAGTCTTCGTGGTAGCCTGTGATGCCTCAAGTTTTTCAAACGAACTAACTCTCCATTGAGCAGGGAATACTGCCTGATCCCCTCTTGGAAGCCAATAGATTATTATTCTCTTAACTATTATCATTAATTAATCCAGGCAGCCAGCAACAGAAGGTGACACAGTCTCAAGTTGTGCAGGGGGAAGTATAGGCTCCAAGCAATAACCAGACTGATCTTCTAGCTCAGTTACATCACCCAGCAGTCTTGTTTGCAAATTCTTTGCCAAAACCTCACATTCTTGTAGGAATATTACATCTCTTTCTAAACAGTCTCTTATAAAAACATTTAGCATGTAGATAGGTCAGATTATAGACCTATGATTCAGTGAGCAGCAACAGAACGAGGGGACACAGTCTCAAGTTGTGCCAGGGGAGGTCTAGGCTGCATGTTTGGAGGAAGTTGTTGGCAGAGAGAGTTATTGGCATTGGAATGGGCTGCCCAGGGAGGTGGTGGGGTCGCCGTCCAAGCAAAGCCTGGATGAAGCACTTAGTGCCATGGTCTGGTTGATTGTATAGGGCTGGGTGCTAGGTTGGACTGGATGGTCTTGGAGGTCTCTTCCAACCTGGTTGATTCTGTGATCCTATGATTAATAAAAGCATGTGGGCAGCGCATGCACCGTCAGGATAGAAAATCTCCTCAAGTACAATTGTAACCTGCTTTAGTGTTTATTATATTGTAGGTCTTTAGAACTAATTTCATTTTTTTCAAAGAAAAAGTATGATTATCTCCCTTTTTGCAGAGAATAAGACCTTAAAACCTACATTCATGGATACCAAAGCTTAAATAAAAAAAAAGCTAGTTAACTAAGCTTTCATCACCACATGAGCTGCATTTCACTCTGGAACTATCTGGACCTCTGCACTTCTTATTCAGATGCTTCGTCTAAGTGCTTCCAAATCAAGGTGAATCCATAACTACCTGTCTTGTCCAAGCATGTGGGAAATAAGCAGATCAGAGGATCACTACTGGGCTGCTGGAGTGCTTAAAAGAGCAGCAAACTGCACCCTGCACCATCTTCGCAGTGTGACTTCAACCTTAGCAGTTCATTAGCAGCATAGAGCTCTCAGTCACAGTCACAGCTCATGCAGTGGCTGAAGCTCTTGCTCTGAGCAGGGCATTATCTGTTGGTCACCCAGAGAGAAAGGCCTACAGGTGCAGCTTGTATTTTGATAACCTGTGTAGTGAGGGTAGTCCTGATTAATGGCTTTTTGTGACAGCAAAATTACAGAATGGTAGGGATTGGAAGGGACCTCTGGAGATCATAGAATCAGTCAGGGTCAGAAGGGACCACAAGGATGATCCAGTTCCAACGCCCCTGCTATGGGCAGGGACACCCTACCTTAGATCACGCTGCCCACAGCCTCATCCAGCCTGGCCTTAAACACCTCCAGGCATGGGGCCTCAACCACCTCCCTGGGCAACCCATTCCAGGCTCTCACCACTCTCATGCTCAACAACTTCCTCCTCACCTCTAGGCTGAATCTCCCCACCTCCAGCATTGCTCCATTCTGCCTAGTCCTGTCACTACCTGACAGCCCAAAAAGTCCCTCCCCAGATTTATTGTAGGCTCCCTTCAGATACTGAAATGCCACAATAAAGTCACCTGGGAGCCTCCTCTTCTCCAGATTGCACAGCCCCAACTCTTTCAGACTGTCCTCATAGCAGAGCTGCTGCAGCCCTCTGAGCATCCTCCTGGCCTTTGCCACAATATCTAGTCCAACGCTCTCTTAAAGCAAAGTCATCCAAAGCAGGTTGCACAGGATGACATACAGGTGGATTTTTAAGGTGTCCATGTAAGGAGACTCCACAACCTGGAGTCTGTTTCAGTGCTCTTTCAACCTCAAAGGAAAGAAGTTTTTTGGCTGTATTTGTTTTGTTTGGGTGGTTTGGGTTTGTTTAGGGGGGGTTGTTTTGTTTGGGTTTGAGTTTGGGGAGTTTGGGTTTGTTTGGGGGGTTTGGGTTTGTTTGGGTTTATTTGGGTTTGGGAAGTTTGAGTTTGTTCAGGGTGTTTTGTTTTGTTTGGGTTTGTTTGGATTTGTTTGGGTTTGAGGAGTTTGAGTTTGTTTAGGGTGTTTTGTTTTTGTTTGGGTTTGTTTGGATTTATTTGGGTTTGGGTGGTTTGGGTTTGTTTAGGGGGGTTTGTTTGGGTTTGGGTTTATTTGGTTTGTTTGAGGGATTTGGGTTTGTGTGGGTTTGTTTGAGGGGGGGGTTGGTTTTGTTTGGGTTTATTTGGAGGGTTTTGTTTTGTTTAGGGGGTTTTGTTTTGTTTATTTGGGTTTGTTTGGGGGATTTGGGTTTGTTTGGGTTTGTTTGTTTGGAGGTGTGTGTTAAGTTCCAGTTTGAGCAGTAAAGCCTTGGGAGGAAACCTGCTTTGTAGACAGCCTATTCTGTAGATTATTAAATGACTTTACTGTGTGCTGCACCTTTCCCACTCCTCTTTCTACTTGTCACAAGTCATGAATTTATCACTATAACCTGCGACTAAAGAGAGTCATCAAAGGCAAACAAATCTCAAGCTCTTTTCCACACCAGACAGGTTTCAAGTTTCCTGAGGGTTCTGAGTGTTTGTTTATTTCTCAGAAAGAGTTAGAGAGTTAATTCTCCTGCGTTTCTTACTGTTCTTTTACATCAACTTCTTTGATAAATCATTTGGGACATCACATAATCGAGTGCTGCCATAAAACCTTTATACAGATCTATAAAGTAGATTACATTGTGTGAGGAAATCATTAACATCCTCTACTAGAATTGTGGTGTTTGTAGTAAACAGGTACAGATAAGTGTGTCCAGAGAAGGGCCACTGCGTTGATCAGAGGGCTGGAACACCTCTCCTATGAGGACAGACTGAAAGAGTTGGGGCTCTTCATTCTGGAGAAGAGGAGGCTCTCAGATGACCTTCTTGTGGCCTTCCTCTATCTGAAGGGGGGCTGAAAAAAAAA
>WAAF01006026.1:234916-258530 GCA_013400475.1 Tricholaema leucomelas
GGATCAGCCAGTTCCAACCTCCTGCCATAGGCAGGGACACCTCACATTGGAATAGGTCGCTCAAGGCCTCATCCAACCTGGCCTTGAACACCTCCAGGGAGGTTGTGGAGCACAGAAGCACAGAATATGATTTTCGATCTTCGATCACATTCTTTGCTTCTGTGCTCCACAACCTTCCTGGGCAACCTGTGCCAGTGTCTCACCACCTTCACTGGAAAGAACTTTCTAACATCTAGTTTGAATCTCCCCTCTGCCAGTTTAAACCCATTATCCCTCATCCTGTCATTACAAGACCTTGTCAATAGTCCCTCCCCAACCTTCCTGTAGGCCCCCCTTTGATACTGGAAGGCCACTATAAGGTCTCCGTGGATGCTTCTCTTCTCCAGACTGAAGAGCCCCAACTTTCGTAGCCTGTCCTCATAGCAGAGCTGCTCCAGCCCTCTGAGCATCTTCATGGCCCTCCTCTGGACTGGCTCCTGTAGGTCCCCTTCAGATACTGGAAGGCCACTATAAGGTCTCCCCTGTGAGAACAGCATCCCTGGGACCAGTCCTGACAATGTGATAAGCAGAGTTCAGACATCATCCTTCTCTATCAGCACAGGCAGGACAAAACCTTGGGCATCGTTTCCCTACCTCGTAGCACATATTAATACTGAGCAAGTGAACAAACAGGAGTTAGATTCAGCACTATTTTAGACCTGGTTCACAGCATTGTTTCTGGTGGATTTCTTTGTTAACCTCTGCCATCTAATTTATTTGATAAAGAATATCTCCATCTTTGGGTTCTGCACTGCTATTGATATCTATAGCAGTTCTCCACCATACCAAGGCAAAGTCACGTGGATGTTATAAATGTCTGGGGTGGAGGGGAGAGAAACCCTTCCAGCATAACATGATGTTTTGTTCTAAACATGAACATGCCCTCTACCCCTCACAACTGTGACTTCAGTAAATCAAATGATGGCCAAATAAAATCAGTTACCCATTAAAATCAATCAGCCATCAAACCCACAAATCAAAGCAAGAGCAGTAATGGAAAATTCTCCCTTCTGAAACCTAAGAATTATTGGCCAGGAGAGAAGCCACAGCAGCACCATGAAGTCCCAGAACTTTTCTATCACTCTTGGTTGTTCATGAAGTATTATCTGGAGGTTGACTTTTCTTTTTTCAGGTGCTGTGCTGATGAAGAATAGTATAATGTCTTACAAAGAGACAGATTATTGCTGTGTTGAATCAAGCTGTTAATATTTGTGTTCTTCATTAATAATTTGATGTATTCTTTTGAAATCTTTACAAACATTCACCACCCTGTGGAAGAAACATCTGTTTTATTCATTTAATAGCAGGAGAAAGGGCGAAGAGAATATCTGCTTTGCTGGATGGGTAGGCGGAGGCCAATGGGATGAGACTGAACAAGGCCAAGTGCAGGGTTCTACACTTTGGCCACAACAACCCCAAGCAGCACTACAGGCTGGGGACAGAGTGGCTGAGAGCAGCCAGGCAGAGAGGGACATGGGGATGCAGGGAGAGAGTAGCTGAAGATGAGGCAGCAGTGTGCACAGGTGGGCAGGAAAACCAGTGGCATCCTGGCTTGGATCAGGAAGAGTGTGGCCAGTAGGAGAAGGGAAGTTATTCTGCCCCTGTGCTTAGCACTGCTCAGGCCACACCTTGAGTGTTGTGTCCAATTCTGGACTCCTCAATTCCAGAGAGATGTTGACATACTGGAATGGGTTCAGAGAAGGGCGACGAAGCTGGTGAGGGGCCTGGAGCACAGCCCTGTGAGGAGAGGCTGAGGGAGCTGGGGGTGTGCAGCCTGGAGAAGAGGAGGCTCAGGGCAGAGCTCATTGCTGTCTGCAGGTACCTGAACGGAAGCTGTAGCCAGGTGGGGTTGGGCTCTTCTGCCAGGCAACCAGCAACAAAAGAAGGGGACACAGTGTGGAGTTGTGCTAGGGCAGATCTAGGCTGGATGTTAGGAGGAAGTTGTTGTCAGAGAGAGTGATTGGCATTGGAATGGGCTGCCCAGGGAGGTGGTGGAGTTGCTGTCCCTGGAGGTGTTCAAGCACGGCCTGAATGAGGCACTTGGTGCCATGGTCTGGTCATTTGGCTAGGGCTGGGTGCTAGGTTGGGCTGGATGATCTTGGAGGTCTCTTCCATCCCGCTTAATTCTACAATTCTATGATTCTATAATCTGGTTGATTGAATAGGGCTGGACAATAGTTTGGACTAGATGATCTCGGAGGTCTCTTCCAGCCTGTTTTGATTCTATGATTCTGTGATTCTCTTTGTCTCAAGATTAGGGTGGAACCGCTGCAGGCTGAAAGACACTGGTTCAACTTCTTGATAGACGACATAATAACAGCATAGCACAGCACCCCTTTTGATGTCAGATCTACATAGAAATACTGGCCCATAGAAAGTGAAAGATTGTTTTGTTTATATAATAAAATATTTCACAAGTATGACATATTGGGAAATGCAGAGCAAGGCTGGCAATTTATATCCACATGTGGAATATAAAGATAGGATTGTACATTCATAACAGCAAACAACTGCTGCTGGAATTGTGTTTCTAAGCAGATTGGTTGTTTATTCCCATTCCTATGCAGCTTGTGTTGGGAAAAAAAAACCTCCATCATTCTTCTTGCTGAAGGTTTTCTTGTAGTTCATCCTTAAGCAGCACCTAACACACACATACCAAAAGAACCCTCAACCCTATTAAACTCCTAAATGTCATTTTGCATAGTTCTTTTTTTTTAAATAGAGACATGCAAGTTAAATCAAAAAGGTGTCCACTCTTCACTTGGTTGATCATAGAGGAAAGTCAGCTGTCTACTTCCCAAATAATTCTTGGACCTCTGTTGAGATAATTTCATTGGCACTGTTATCTGCTCTGGGGAGATCCCACCTGGAGCACTGCATCCAGTTCTGGAGCCCGTATGACAAGAGGGATGTGGAAATGCTGGAGCATGTCCAGAGAAGGGCCAGGAGGATGCTGAGGGGGCTGCAGCAGCTCTGCTGTGAGCACAGACTGAAAGAGTTGGGGCTGTGCAGGCTGCAAAAGAGGAGGCTCCCAGGTGACTTTATTGTGGCCTTTCAGTATCTGAAGAGAGCCTACAAAAAAGCTGGGGAGGGACTTTTTAGGCTGTCAGGTAGTGCCAGGAGTGGGGGGAATGGAGCAAAGCTGGAGGTGGGGAGAGTGAGGCTGGAGGTGAGGAGGAAGTTGTTGAGCATGAGAGTGGTGAGAGGCTGGAATGAGTTGCACAGGGAGGTGTTTCATGCCAGGCTGGGTGAGGCTGTGGGCAGCCTGATCTCGGGTAGGGGGTCTCTGGGCATCGCAGGGGGGTTGCAACTGCATGATCCTTGTGGTGCCTTTGAACCCTGACTGGTTCTATGAATCTATGATTCTGTGATCTACTCCTTTACCTTGTGAGGCTTTTGCTGAACTGAGGAATGATTCATCTGAACATTCAGTTCATTTTTACTCCTGAATATTTAACAATTTCTGGAAGTAGGATATTTTGTGTCTGGATTTCTGATTTCATGAGTGTGGCATGAGGCAGTTTGGATGAAGGTGATAAACACTGATAGGAGAAGGTTTCGGAAGTACGGTAGTTGATATCATACAGGAGATCTTATCTCTCAAGAAGAGGAATCAGGATTCACTTTGTCTAATTTTTGGCTTGTAACTGTGACAGATATGTTAAAAGTTCAGTTGTTATAGACTACTTCTTGGCCACTGACCATGGCACTAAGTGCCTTATCCAGGTTTTGCTTCAACACCTCCAGGGACGGTGACTCTACCACCTCCCTGGGCAGCCCATTCCAATGCCAATCACTCTCTCTGCCAACAACTTCCTCCTAACATCCAGCCTAGACCTCCCCCAGCACAACTTGAGACTGTGTCCCCTTGTTCTGTTGCTGCTTGCCTGGCAGAAGAGACCAACCCCACCTGGCTACAGCCTCCCTTCAGGTAGTTGTAGAGAGCAATGAGGTCAGGCCTGAGCCTCCTCTTCTGCAGGCTGCACACTCCCAGCTCCCTCAGCCTCTCATTACAGGGCTGTGCTCCAGACCTCTCACCAGCTTTGTTGCCTTTCTCTGGACACCTTCCAGTATCTCAACATCTCTCTTGAATTGAGAAGCTCAGACCCTGACACAGCACTCAAGGTGTGGCCTGAGCAGAGCTGAGTACAGGGGCAGAATAGACCTTCCCAGTTTATATGTGAGGGTGGATAAACAACTGTAAAGTGAATCCTAACCAGAAGGAATTACACAAGCATCTCACATTTGTTCAGCTGGTTTGTACCAGTGCTCTTCAAAGCTTTTCTGCTCTGTGCACAGACCTAGGTGAATGTTTGCCCTGCTGCCAGTTCAGCACACTAGAGAAAAAGAGAATAAGG
The DNA here is from genome assembly GCA_013400475.1 of Tricholaema leucomelas. Classification (NCBI taxonomy): domain Eukaryota; kingdom Metazoa; phylum Chordata; class Aves; order Piciformes; family Lybiidae; genus Tricholaema lacrymosa; species Tricholaema leucomelas. The sequence goes on from WAAF01006026.1 coordinate 239,314, forward strand.
GAAGAGCACTATATTTTCCTTGTGGAAAAGATAATCAGCTTGGAGAGACTGGATGGATGGTGCCATTAAGAGTTTTCAGCCACTCCTTTCTGCAGTCCCCAAAGAGCAAATGCCTGTGTGTAAAAGGGATGTAAGAGAGAAAAGAGCATTACTGGGAACAGTGGTGCTTTGGGCAGGATGAGGAATAGCTTCTTCTCCTAAAGTAAGAGGGAGGGAACAACTTGGCACAGAGAAATTCCAGAAACAGAATGGTGCTGGCTTTCTAGTAGAAACAACAAAGCAGCTCCCCCAGGGGAATGGGCTCCTAGTATTTTATGGCCCACTAGACAAAAAATGATTCACCAATATGTTGGTATACAACCATCCTCTTCCATTCCCTGAAAATACTCTGCTCTGCACAGTCTGCCTTAGCTGAGCAGAAAAAAAATCATAACACACGCAAAAGCTGTGGAGCTCTTCCAGCCTGGGGATGAGGTTAACATTCTCTGGAGGTCTTCTGTGCATTTGAAAACCTTTCCAGGTGGTTCCACATGATTTACCAAAATGAATAGCTCAACGTCTGGCTTGGCATTTGAGGATTTTGAGGGGACAGATTCCTTTAACCCTGACCTTAAACACTTAACTGAACTGCTAAATTAAAAGCATAAGCTTTCCAGAGAATGGAAATAACCCATTGCCAAGTAGAATCATAGAATCATAGAATCGACTAGCTTGGAAGAGACCTCCAAACTCATCCAGTCCAACCTAGCACCCAGCCCTATTCAGTCAACCAGACCATGGCACTAAGTGCCTCATCCAGGCTTGGCTTGAACACCTTCAGGGACAGTGACTCCACCACCTCCCTGGGCAGCCCATTCCAGTGCCAATCACTCTCTCTGGAAAGAACTTCTTCCCAACATCCAGCCTAGACCTCCCCTGCCATAACTTGAGACTGTGTCCCCTTCTTCTGTTGCTGGGAGCCTGGCAGAAGAGACCAACCCCAGCTGGCTACAGTCTCCCTTCAGGTAGTTGTAGACAGCAGTGAGCTCTGCTCTGAGCCTCCTCTTCTGCAGCCTAAAGAACCCCAGCTCCCTCAGTCTCTCACGAGAGGCATCCAAGATCATCCAGTCCAGTCCTGTTCAGTATCTTTATTGATGATCTGGATGAGGGGATTGAGTCCAGCATCAGTAGGTTTACAGATGACACCAAGCTAGGAGCAGGTGTGGATGCATTGGAGGGTAGGAGAGCTCTGCAGAGGGACCTTGCCAGGCTGGATGGGTGATAGGTTACGCTGGATGATCTTGGAGGTCTCTTCCAACTATGTTGATTCTATGAAGTTCTATGAAATCATTTGATCAGACCTGACTCTTAAACATAGATCTCATTATTTTGAATTTCAGCAGCACAGTTGTGTTTTCAGTCTTTGAGAAGTGCAGCAGCTCATCTTTAGCATCAAAATGAGGAGGAAGTAAAAACAAAAAAGAAGGATGCTCATTTCTTTAATGACTGTTGAGAGACAAATCTCCCTTTCATGGTCATACTTGGTCACAGAAGGATCTAGAAATATGCTTCATATTCTGCCATGCTGTGGGAGATCAGTGAATGGTTTCAGAAATTTCAGATTAACTCCAGTTTTTGTGAAACTAAGTATCAGGACTGTTATCAGAATTCGTAGAATCACAGAATCAGTCAGAGTTGGAAGGGACCACAGGGATCATCTAGTTCCAACCCCCCTGCCATGCCCAGGGGCACCCTACCCTAGAGCAGGCTGCCCACAGCCTCATCCAGCCTGGCCTTAAACACCTCCAGCCATGGGGCCTCAACCACCTCCCTGGGCAATTCATTCCAGGCTCCAGCCAACTCTCATGCTCCACAACTTCCTCTTCACTTCCATTCTCAACCTCCTCACCTCCAGCCTCCTTCCATTGCCCCCAGTCCTGTCACTCCCTGACAGCTTAAGAAGTCCCTCCCCAGCGTTTTTTGGAGGCTCCCTTCAAATCCTGGAAGGCCACAAGAGGGTAACCTTGGAGCCTCCTCTTCTCCAGACTCAACAGCCCCAACTCTTTCAGTCTGTGCTCACAGCAGAGCTGCTGCAGCCCTCTCAGCATCCTCCTGGCCCTGCTCTGGACACACTCCAGCATCTCCACATGCCTCTTGTCCCAGGGGCTCCAGAACTGGATGCAGTACTCCAGGTGGGATCTCCCCAGAGCAAAGTAGAGAGGGAGAATCAGTTCCCTCCACCTGCTGGCCACACTTCTCCTGCTGCAGCCCAGGCTCTGCTTGGCTTTCTGGGCTGCAAGTGCACACTGCTGGCTCATGTTGAGCTTCTGGTCCAGCAGCACTCCCAAGTCCCTCTCCTCAGGGCTGCTCTGTAGCCTGGACTGCTTCTCTGCACAGCCTGGATTTGTGCTTTGGGTTACCCTCCCTCATAATGAAGAGAATCATAGAATCAACCAGGTTGGAAGAGACCTCCAAGATCATCCAGTCCAACCTATCAAACAGGGAGGGCACTTGGCACTTTAGCTACCAACAGAGAAATCTAGAGTCACAAACACCACCAATGCTTCCCAGATACTACCTTAATTTTGTAATCAATTTTGCATAAATTGATTACAAATTAATTGTAGCCAGGTGGGGTTGATCTCTTCTCCCAGACAACCAGCAATAGAACAAGGGGACACAGTCTCAAGTTGTGCCAGGGGAGGTCTAGGCTGGATGTTAGGAGGACGTTGTTGGCAGAGAGAGTGATTGGCATTGGAATGGGCTGCCCAGGGAGGTGGTGGAGTTGCCATCCCTGGAAGTTTTCAAGAAAAGCCTGGCTGAGGCACTTAGTGCCATGGTCTAGTTGACTGGATAGGGCTGGGTGCTAGGTTGAAGTGGATGATCTTTGAGGTCTCTTCCAAGCTGGTTGGTTCTATGATTCTATGACCCCCACAAGCCAAAATCTTGCTTTTCCATCCTTTCCTCCATTCCTAATTCACCTTTGCAGATGCGACTTTGGGTCTTTGGGAATAAAGTCTCATTTGCATTCACCCCCCCAACTTTGAAGAGTAGCTTAGTCCATCTAGTGAGACAACAGCTGATCTGTCCAATCTCTAATGGATTTTACAGGGGCAAGGGCATAGGCAGGCAGCAGTTAGGATATTTCCGCTGATTTCCATGAAGCCCTTCTGGGCATTGCACAAAGCTGCTAAAGTTCACATTGTCGGACAAGGTAAAATGTCTTTGAGGCATGGTGTAGCACACATTTAATGAAGATAGAAAGCCAATCACTTAACATCAGATGAGGAACAGCAATTTCCTTCGGTCTGGCACTTTGTGTATTGAGCAAAATTGCATGAGAGCTTTGAGCACTAGGAGAGCTGTCAAGCGGCCGTTTGTCTGGGAGCTGGAGCAGTCCCCTTGGAAACAGCTTAACCCTTTTAAATGAAAGCATTACAAAATGTACATCTGTGTGTGATATATTGTCCAGAGCCTCAACTGTCAAAGGCCAGGCAACACAGTGTTTAGATATGTTGGTTTGATACTAATTTTCTTGGTTTTGCATGTGAACTGAACCTCCTGTAAGACTGCAGAGGGCTTGGCTACTCAGTGAGCAAGCATCATAGGAAACATTTGCCCTTACAGCTGGCTTATCTGTCCTTAAAACATTTCACTCAGAATTTGTGACCCTCCTTGAGCCTCTCTGTTGCAAACACGTAGAGATTTCTTGTTAGATCAGGCAAAATTCATCAAGGCCTTTGACACTGTCTGCCACAACAAGTTCCTGGCAAAGCTGGCAGCTAATAGCTTGGACAGATTCACTCTGATATGGGACAAGAACTGCCTGGAGAGCTGAGCCTAGAGAGTGGTGGTGAATGGTGCCACATCCAGTTGGCAGCTGTCACTAGTGGTGTGCTCCAGGGATCAGTGCTGGGCACAGTCCTGTTCAGTATCCTGTTCAGTATCCTGTTCAGCAGGGGATTGAGTCCAGCATCAGTAAGTTTGCAGATGGCATCAAGCTAGGAGCAGGTGTGGATATGTTGGAGGGTAGGAGGGCCCTGCAGAGGGACCTGGCCAGGCTGGATGGGTGGACAGAGACCAGTGAGATGAGATTGAAGAAGGCCAAGTGCAGGGTTCTACACTTTGGCCACAACAACCTCAAGCAGCACTACAGGCTGGGGCCAGAGTGGCTGAGAGCAGCCAGACAGAAAGGGGCCTGGAGGTACTGGTAGATAGTAGGTGAAGATGAGGCAGCAGTGTGCCCAGGTGGGCAGCAGAGTCAATGGCATCCTGGCCTGGATCAGGAGCCATGTGGCCAGGAGGACAAGGGAGGTTCTTATTCCTCTGTACTCGGCACTGCTCAGGCCACACTTTGAGTTCTGAGTCCAGTTCTGGGCTCCTCAAGTCAAGAGAGATGTTGAGGTGCTGGAGTGTCATGGTCTAGTTAATTGAGTAGCGCTGGATGATAGGTTGGACTGGATGATCTTGGAGGTCTCTTCCAACCTGGTTGATTCTATGATTCTAAAAACAAGAAACTTGACACTCATCCTCTGCTCATTATTGTGACAATTAGCATTTATGGGGGGTTGCTTTTAATAGACATACTTGCTGCTGTACATAATCACCTATGCAGACTACTGGTCCAAGTTCAGAGGTCTGAAGTTCAGAGGGACATTGAGGTGCTGGAGTGGTGCAGAGAAGGGCGATGAGGCTGGGAAGAGGTCTGGTAAACATGGCCTATGAGGAGCGGCTGAGGGAGCTGGGGATGTTTAGTCTGGAGAAGAGGAGGCTGAGAGGGGACCTTATTGCCCTCTACAGCTACCTAAAAGGAGGTTGCAGTGAGGCTGGAGCTGGTCTCTTCTCCCCAGTTACTAATGATAGGAGAAGAAATAGCCTCAAGTTGTGTCAGGAGAGGTTTAGGTTGGCTGTTGGGAGGAAGTTCTTTCCTGAGCAGGTGGTCAGGCACTGAAACAGGCTGCCCAGGTAGGTGGTGGAGTCACCATGCCTAGAGGTGTTTACAAGGAGAGTGGATGTGGTGGTTGAGGCTGTGGTCTGGTGATGAAGGCTGCTGGGATGAAGGTTGGAGTGGATGATGCTGGTGGTCCTTTCAACCACAGCGATTCCTAGTGCTGAGATGTTGTGCTGAGGGATTTGGTTTAGTCAAGGACTTGTCAGTGTGAAACTAATGATTGGACTCGAGGATCTTGAAGGACTTTTCCCATCTAAGAAATTCTGTGATTCCGTGATTCTGGCTCTACAATGACACCATCTCTGAATGCAAACTCAGCGGGAAGGGGAAACATTTTCTTTGTTTTACTTGCAAATCTTTGGTTCTAAAGCAATGTATTTACTCATTTCTTTTAATTGTGAAAATGGTTAACAGAAGGTCCAGGAAAAAAAGAATATGCTTGAGGCCCCATCCCTGGAGGTGTTTAAGGCCAGGCTGGATGATGCTGTGGGCAGCGTGATCTAGGGTAGGGTGTCCCTGCCCATGGTAAGGAGGTTGGAACTAGGTGATCTTTGTGGTCCCTTCCAACCCTGACTGATTCTAATATGAGCACAGTGCATGTTCTAACATATATTCCATCAGAAAACACTCAGTCTCATGGTCTCACATTGCTGCAAAGATGGGGCAGCTCTTCTGAAATCAACAGAGTTTTAACAACAAAAATTGCTTTAAGTGAGAGGAAAATCAAGTCTGTTTTTTTTTTCCAGTCCTCTCTCTATCTGTGAGATTTCCTTGATCCTCTCCCTGCTCATCCCCTTTTCCAAAGCCTGCTTGCAACTTGTACTCCCAGCAGCCACTTTCTTTAATGAAAAGTAATACTGAGCACTGAGCAGATTCCACTTCAGCTTTGACATGAGGAAGTGGATTTAAAGTATCTGACAGAGCTGCAAACTGCAGCTCATTGAGCATTTTGGCAGTTTAGAACTATTGCTTTTCTTCCTTTCTTGTGCCTTTGGCATCTCACAACTCCCACCTGTTGCATTTAGACCCCAATATATGCCTTGTCCTTGATCCTGTTACTGGCTTCCTGCAAAAGGACAACAGGTTAAGGGAAAAGATTCTCTCCCTCTGCTCTGATCTGGTGAGATCTCACATCAGCTGTGTCTCGAGCTCTGGAGTCCTTAGTTCAGTAAAGACAGACTTGTTAGAGGGGTCCAGAGGAGGCTACAGAATTGAACTAAGGGCTGGAAGTCCTCTGCTGTAAGAACAGTCTGAGACAGTTGGGGTTGTTCATCCTGGATAAAACGAGGCTCCAGGGAGACCTCTTAGTAGCCTTCTAGGTGTTTAAAAGGAAAGTGGATGTGGTGCTTGAGGTCTAGTGATGAAGGGTACTGGGATGAAGGTTAGACTGGATTATCCTGGTGGTGCTGGAGGTCTAGTGATGAAGGATGCTGCGATGAAGGTTGGACTGGATGCTGCTGCTGGTCCTTTCCAACCATAGCGATTCCTGGTGATTAGATGTTGTGCTGAGGGATTTTATTTAGTCAAGGACTTGTCAGTGTGAAACTAATGATTGGATTTGATGATCTTGAAGGGCTTGTCCATTCCAAGAAATTCTGTGATACTGTGATTCTAGTACTTAAAGGGGAACTGTAAGGAGATGGGGACAATCTTACTAGCAGGGCCTGTTGTCGCAGGAAGAGTGGCTATGCTTTTAAACTAAAAGAAGGGAGATTATACTAGATATAAGGATGATATTTTTTACAGTGAGGATGGTAAAACACTGGGCCAGGTTGCCCATAGAGGTGTTAGATGCCCCATCCTTGGAAACATTCCAGGGTTGGTCGGATGAGACTATGAGAAATCTGATCTAGTTGAAGATGTCCCTGCTCACTGCAGGGAGATTGGACTATATGACCTTTACAGGTGCCTTCCAACCCAAACCATTCTATGAGTCTGTGACCCTGTGATTTTACAGTTGTATGACCCTGTGATTCTGCTATTCTGTGCTTCTTGATCTTCACCATGCCATACCCTGAATTTATCTCATCAAGCAGATATTTGGCCCAATGGATCATAAATTGGTGCAAAAGATCATGAGATCAACATCATCTCATGTTTTATCACAGATAAACACAGATTGATACCCGCCTGAACATGAGCCAGCAGTGTGCCCAGTTGGCCAAGAGAGCCAATGGCATCTTGACCTGCATCAGGAATGGTGTGGCCAGCAGGAGCAGGGAGGTCATTCTGCCCCTGTACTCTGCACTGGTTAGACCACACCTCGAGTACTGTGTTCAGTTCTGGGCCCCCCAGTTTAGAAGGGACATTGAAATCCTTGAGCATGTCCAGAGAAGGGCAACGAGGCTGGTGAGAGGCCTCGAGCACAAGCCCTACGAGGAGAGGCTGAGGGAGCTGGGGTTGTTTAGCCTGGAGAAGAGGAGGCTCAGGGGTGACCTTATTGCTGTCTACAACTACCTGAGGGGTGGTTGTGGCCAGGGGGAGGTTGCTCTCTTCTCTCAGGTGGCCAGCGCCAGAACGAGAGGGCACAGCCTCAGGCTGCTCCAGGGGAAGTTTAGGCTCGAGGTGAGGAGAAAGTTCTTCACTGAGAGAGTCATTGGCTACTGGAATGGGCTGCCCAGGGAGGTGGTGGAGTCGCCGTCCCTGGGGCTGTTCAAGGCAAGGTTGGACGTGGCACTTGGTGCCATGGTCTAGCCTTGAGCTCTGTGGTGAAGGGTTGGACTTGATGATCTATGAGGTCTCTTCCAACCCTGATGATACTATGATACTATGAAAACTTTTGTGAAAGGGATGCAGGGATTGGTCCATCCGAAGCATGACATAACTATGCCCTTGCATGTGTTTGCAAATGGCAGTAATGCTGGCTGGTCAACCATCTTGGTGAAGAGTAGCAGAGAATCACAGAATCACAGAATGTCAGGGGCTGGACGGGACCTGCAAAACTCATCCAGTCCAACCCCCTGCCAGAGCAAGATCACCTAGACCAGACCACGCAGGAACGCGTCCAGGTGGGTTTTGAATGTCTGCAGAGAGGGAGACCCCACAACCCTTTGGACAGGCTGTTCTACTCTTCTGTCACTCTCACAGTGAAAAAAGTCCTCCTCGTGTTTCCATGGAACTTCCTACCCCTCAACTTTCCCCTGTTGTCCCTTGTTCTGTCATTGGGCATCACCAAGCAGAGCCTGGCTCCAAGCCGTATTTACAAACATGACTGAGGTCATCTTTCAGTCTCCTTCTCTCCAAGGAGCAGAGCCCCAGCTCCCTCAGTCTCTCCTTGTAATAGAGTGTAGAATCATAGAATCAGCCAGGTTGGAAGAGACCTCCAAGATCATCCAGTCCAGCCTAGCACCCAGCCCTGGCCAATCAACCAGACCATGGCACTAAGTGCCCCAGCCAGGCTTGGTTTCAACACCTCCAGGGATGTCAACTCCACCACCTCCCTGGGCAGCCCATTCCAATGCCAATCACTCTCTCTGGCAACAGCTTCCTCCTGACATCCAGCCTTGACCTCTCCTGCCACAACTTGAGACTGTGTCCCCTTCTTCTGTTGCTACTTGCCTGGCAGAAGGGCCCAACCCCACCTGGCTACAGCCTCTCTTCAGTAATGAGCTCTGCCCTGAGCCTCCTCTTCTCCAGGCTGCACACCTCCAGCTCCCTCAGCCTCTACTCACAGGGCTGTGCTCCAGGCCCCTCAACAGCTTCATTGCCCTTCTCTGGACACCTTCCAGCATCTCAACATCTCTCTTGAATTGAGGAGCCCATAACTGGACACAGCACTCAAGGTGTGTCCTGACCAGTGTTGAGTACAGAGGCAGAATAACCTCCTTTGTCCTAGTGGCCACACTGTTCCTGATACAGTGGAGATCTTCTGTTATAAGCACAAAGACAGATTTTTAATTGATTTATATTGATTCTGATGTGAAATAGTGAGGGGGAGGAGAAAGATTATTAAAGTAAATCCCACTGGATATCTCTCCCCCACTATAGCTTTATGAAGTGCCTGGGGCAGTTGCACAGTTGTGGTCTTCATCATGAAGACTGGAGGTGAGGAGGAAGTTGTTGAGCGTGGTGAAAGCCTGGAATGGATTGCCCAGGGAGGTGGTTGAGGCCCCATCCCTGGAGGTGTTTAAGGCTAGGCTGGATGAGGCTGTGGGCAGCCTGCTCTAGGGTAGGGTGTCCCTGCCCGTGGCAGGGGAGGCGGAGCTGGACGATCCCTTCCAACCTTGACTGATTCTATGAAACATTGCTTATTGCCACACACAAAAAAAAATCCAACACTTCTCTTATTTTCCATCAGGACTTTCCCATTTTTTTTTCTGTGATCACAGGGGAACTGATGGTGAATTTGGGACAAAAATGCAACAAGAATTGGTCCTGTAGGTCACAGAAGAAGAGGAGAACTGCACTGCTGGTTTCCAAGAGTTTTTGTGATGATAGATGGGATTGTGGTTGCTGGTTTTGAAGATATTATTCATGCCATGACAGCGATCCATTGGGATCAAAATAAATCCACAGCTGCAAAATAAACAAGCATATAATAGGCCTATTGTAAGCAAGTGTGGGAGAAAATAGTAGTTATATGACAACTGGGTAGATTTTAGAAGTTGAATATTGGGAAATTCTCCAATCCATGATTTAAAAGACAGCTACTGAGTGGAGCAGGAGTTTATGGATCAGCAGAGCAAGCTACCATTTCTCAATAAAATATTAGGAGCAGCTTAATGAGATTAACCTTCTGGGAATTGTGGTGGACCAAGTTCAGAGGTTCACTTGGAACAGAGTCCTGGCTCCAAGCCACATTTGGAAAGTATGGCTGTTTGTTGAGTGGAAAGGAACCACATCTTTTTCTTTTCTCTTCATCCCCCTTATCCCCCAATTCCTCCTCTAGCCTTTAATCTGCTGTTATTCTGCTTCCTCTGGGAGAAAAATGACAACTTCATAGAATCAATCAAATTGGAAGAGACCACAAGGATCATCTAGTTCAAACCCCCCCGCCATGGGCAGGGACACCCTACCCTAGATCAGGATGGCTGCAGCCTCATCCAGCCTGGCCTTAAACACCTCCAGGGATGGGGCCTCAACCACGTCCCTGGGCAACCCAGTCCAGCCTCTCACCACTCTCATGCACAACAACTTTCTCCTCACTTCCAGTCTGAATCTCCCCACTTCCAGTTTTGCTCCATTCCCACTACTCTTGTCACTCTCTGATAACCTAAAAAGTGCCTCCCCAGCTTTTTGTAGGCCCCTTTCAGATACTGGAAGGCCACAAGAAGGTCACCTGGGAGCCTCCTCTTCTGCAGACTCAACAGCCCCAACTCTTTCAGTCTGTGCTCACAGCAGAGCTGCTGCAGCCCTCTCAGCATCCTCCTGGCCCTGCTCTGGACACACTCCAGCATCTCCACATCCCTCTTGTCTTAGGGACTCCAGAATTGGATGCAGTACTCCAGGTGGGGTCTCAGCAGAGCACAGCAGAGGGGGAGAATCATCTCCCTGGCCCTTCTGGCCACACTTCTGCTGCTGCAGCCCAGGCTCTGCTTGGCTTTCTGGGCTGCAAGTGCACACTGCTGGCTCATGTTGAGCTTCTGGTCCTGCAGCACCCCCAAGTCCCTCTCTTCAGGGCTGCTCTCCAGCCACTCAGTGCCCAGCCTGCATTTGTGCTTGGCATTGCCTTGACCCAGATGCAGGACTTTGCAGGACCAATTTGATCCAGTTTCTTCCAGGGAAATAGCCTACAATCTTACCTTCCAGAGGACATTGAATTATATTCAGACTGACAGTTCATAGAATCACAGAATCATAATAGGTGGTAATCAGAATTTCATGTTCAGCTCTTAAGTTTGCAGGAAATTAATGGAGGTCTCCTCCAACCTGGTTGATTCTATGATTCTATGAACATTTGTGGAACTGTTGGCTGCTTTAGTTGTGATAAACTATTTGAACTTAATGAAGTAATGCAGGAAACATTTGGACACCATTGTGTATACCATAGAGAGAATTATATCATTGAACATAGAATGAACCAGGTTGGAAGAGACCTCCAAGATCATCCAGTCCAACCTAGCACCCAGCCCTGGCCACTCAACCAGACCATGGCACTAAGTGCCTCAGCCAGGCTTTGCTTGAACACCTCCAGGGACGGCAACTCCACCACCTCCCTGGGCAGCCCATTCCAATGCCAATCACTCTCTCTGCCAACAACTTCCTCCTAACATCCAGCCTAGACCTCCCCTGCCAAAACTTGAGACTGTGTCCCCTTGTTCTGTTGCTGGTTGCCTTGCAGAAGAGCCCAACCCCACCTGGCTACAGCCTCCCTTCAGGTAGTTATAGGCAGCGATGAGGTCAGGCCTGAGCCTCCTCTTCTCCAGGCCGTGCACTCCCAGCTCCCTCAGCCTCTCATTACAGGGCTGTGCTCCAGGTCCCTTATGAGCTCCTTTGCCCTTCTGTGGACACCTTTCAGTACCTCAGCATCTCTTCCAACCTCAAGAGTTCCATGCTTCTCTCATTAGAGTAAAATACACCATTTATTTAATGCATTGCAGCTGCCATGACAGACACAAGCTAGAATTAAACCTCATTGTGAAAAGCTTACGACGCTGCAAGAGATGCAGGAGAAAGTGAAACCACTGAGGTGATCCCACCAAGGTTACAAAGGAAGTCAGTAGCAGAGCTGCAAAAATGTCTTCTGACTTCCAGGGCATTGGTCATGGCAAGAGACCATCCTGCTGTTGAGTCAGCAGAGACTCTGATTTATTCTTTCTGTGCAGGAGTATTTGGTATTGAACAAATGTTGTCAGTCCACACTGTCTGTTTCACAGGATCTCAGGCTCACAGAATGTTAGGGGTTGAAAGGGACCCAAGGAGATCATTGAGTCCAACCCCTGTGCCAGAGCAGGACAATGCTATCTAACACAGATCACGGAGGAGCACATCCAGACAGGCCTTGAAAGTCTTTCAAACAGACAAACCCAGTAAAACCCAAACAAACAAACAAAAAAACCACACACCCAAAAAAAGCCAACCAAAATGAAGCAACTAAAATCAAGAAAGATCCAATCCTTACCAAGCAACTAAAAGCAGGAAAGATCCAATCTTTCCCAAGGAAATTGCTTACAGTTTTCTGGATATGATTGGATTAACTGTCTATAGTTCTTCCTTTTCTAATTTCACCCCATCACATTTAATTGTCCACCCTCCAGCAACCCTAAATAATTCGTACACGAGCTGCTGTTGAGTAATCTAATGAGACAGTAAAGTGTGCAATGACATCTTGTCCAAGATAGTAAATATTTAATAGAATGCACTCTACGAGGAGCAAAGGAAAATTAAATGAAAAGTCAGATAAAATGAGGTCCAATGCAATAAATAAGAGTTACAGTTCAGTGCAGAGAAGTTCCAAGTGTATTTGTTTCCTCTTGGTTAGCAGTACTCTTAACCTAGGGGTTCTTGTGGTTTTGAGATGGCAGCAGGAGCTTCAAAGAATCATAGAATCACAGAATCAGTCATACTTGTGGAAGGAACCACAAGTATGATCTAGTTCCAGCCGCCCTGCCATGCCCAAGGACACCCTACCCTAGAGCAGGCTGGCCACAGCCTCATCTAGCCTGGCCTTAAACACCTCCAGGCATGAAGCTTCCACGGGCAATGCAGTCCAGCCTCTCACCACTCTCATGCTCAACAACTTCCTCCTCACCTCCAGTCTGACTCTCCCCACCTCCAGCCTTGCTCCATTCCCCCCACTCCTGTCACTCTCTCATAGTCTAAAAAGTCCCTCCCCAGCTTTTTTGTAGCCCCCTTCAGCTACTGGAAGGCCACAAGAAGGTCACCTCGGAGCCTTCTCTTTTCCAGACTGCACAGCCCCAACTCTTTCAGTCTGTCCTCATAGCAGAGCTGCTGCAGCCCTCTCATCATCCTCATGGCCCTTCTCTGGACACGCTCCAGCATCTCCACATCCCTCTTGTCCCAGGGGCTCCAGAACTGGATGCAGTACTCCAGGTGGGGTCTCAGCAGAGCACAGCAGAGGAGGAGAATCACCTCCCTCCACTTGCTGGCCACACTTCTGCTGCAGCCCAGGCTCTGCTTGGCTTTCTGGGCTGCAAGTGAACACTGCTGGCTCCTGTTGATTTTCTCAATATGATCCTCTCAGTAACTCATGTACTTCATCATATCTGCTAAAATTATTTCTTGGCATCCCAAATAATTTTTGTGACTTGTTTTTGTTTTGGGTTTTTTTTTTTTTTTCTTTTTAGCAAACTGCAAAAGGTCCAAAATATCTGTGTTAGTAATTTCTTCTGTTTTTTTTTTCTCCTTTCTTTTCATTTTGGTTTGCCTGAGAAAGAGACATAGAACAAAATGCAATAAATGTTGGAAAATGCTCAACTATAGAAGATACATTTGGAAAACAGAGAGAAGATTTAATCCAATTCTATTTTCAACCTGTGAGGTGGAAGCATTCAAGCTCAAGCAAAATTGTCTTTCATGTCTTTTTTCAACTGAGTATAGTAGCCTTTATTCATAGAATCATAGACTCAACCAGGTTGGAAGAGACTTCCAACCTCATCCAGTCCAACCTAGCACCCAGCCACGTCCAATCAACCAGACCATGGCACGAAGTGCCTCATCCAGGCTTTTTTTGAACACCTCCAGGGACGGTGACTTCACCACCTCCCTGAGCAGCCCATTCTAATGCCAGTCTCTCTGTCTTTGAAGAACTTCCTCCTAACATCCAGCCTAGAACTCCCCTGGCACCACTTGAGATTGTGTCCCCTTGTTCTGTTGCTGGTGACAATATAGAATCATAGAATCAAAATGTCTCCCTTCAGAGAGTTGTAGACAGCAATGAGCTCNCTGCTGCCCACCTGGGCACGCTGCTGCCTCATCTTCACCTACTATCTACCAGTACCCCCAGGTCCCTTTCTGTCTGGCTGCTCTCAGCCACTCTGTCCCCAGTCTGTAGTGCTGCTTGGGATTGTTGTGTCCAAAGTGCAGAACCCTGCACTTGGCCTTGTTCAGTCTCATCCCATTGGCCTCTGCCCACTCATCCAGCCTGGCCAGGTCCCTCTGCAGGGCTCTCCTACCCTCCAACAGCTCCACAGCTGCTCCCAGCTTGCTGTCATCTGTAAACTTACTGATACTGGACTCAATCCCTTGCTCCAGATCACTTTAAAGATATTGAACAGGACTGTGCCCAGCACTGATCCCTGGAGCACACCACTAGTGCCAACTGCCAACTGGATGTGGCACCATTCACCACCACTTTCTGGGCCCAGCCTTTCAGCCAGTTCTTGACCCATCTCAGAGTGAATCTGTCCAAGCCAGGAGCTGCCAGCTTTGCCAGGAGCTTGTTTACTGTCCGATACTCTTATGTACTCCTCACCAGATGCTGTGAACTAGTCCATACTACCTTGGGTTTGACACTTTGCTATTTGCCTTTCAGGAAAAATAACTAATTTTCTGTCATGGCATTATCTATAATCTGAGAAATCATTTATTGGAAGTGTCACGTTATGAGGAAGTTCTTGACAGAGAGCGATTGGCATTGGAATGGGCTGCCCAGAGAGGTGGTGGAGTCACCGTCCCTGGAGGTGTTCAAAGAAAGACTGGTGGGGCAATTAGTGCCATGGTCTGTTTGATTGGACAGGGTGGTTGATAGGTTAGACTGGATGATCTTGGAGGACTCTTCCATCTTGGTTGATTCTGTGGTTCTATATTGCCACCAGCAACAGAACAAGGGGACACAGCCAGGGCTGTGTGCTAGGTTGGACTGGATGATCTTGGAGGTCTCTTCCAGCCTGGTTCATTCTACGATTCTATGATGAAACTATGATAGTTAAGATCCAAATTAACCTAAATTAAGGATTTGACAGTCATAGTTTCAGAGCTTCCGAAAAAAACTCACGTTTGGTGTTCAAGAATTTTCCCTGCTGTTGAATATTCAGGATATTTAGATTCTGCACCCAAAAGAATAATGTTGCCTACAGATATATGCTTTTTAAAACCAGAATCTACAAATAACAAGCACATCCTGCTGCCTTATTAAACATACAAGCCTGTTAATTGGCTTAAATATTCTAATTTTAAAATCACTGAAGCATCTCTGTCTTTCATGCTTCCTTCTGAAACACTTGCTTGAAAAGCTTTGACTTTTTGTATCAGAAACTTGCCCTTTTTTCTGTAGGATAATGGCTCACATATGAGACTGATGTTGGCTGTTTTGATCCCACAAGGGCAAGATCACAGGAGGTTAGGGATTGGAAATGACCTCCATTGATCATTCCTATGTCAGATCAGGGCCATAGAATCTAGCTCAGGTCACACAGGAATGCATTCAGACAGGGTTTGAAAGTCTCCAGAGAAGGAGACTCCACAATCTCTCTGGGGAGACTGTTCCAGTGCTCTGTGACCCTTACAGTAAAAAAAAAGTTCTTCCTCATGTTGAGATGAAACCTTCTGTACTGTAGTTATTTTTCTTTTAGAGGATTGTAAAAATGACAATAGTAGAGCAGACAGGAAGAAAGGGACCTGGAGGTGCTGGTAGACAGTAGGCTGAAGATGAGCCAGCAGTGTGCCCAGGTAGCCAAGAGAGCCAGTGGCATCCTGGCCTGTATCAGGAGCAGTGTGGTCAGCAGGACAAGGGAGGTTATTCTGCCCCTGTACTCAGCACTGCTCAGGCCACAGCTTGAGTACTGTGTCCAGTTCTGGGCTCCTCAATTCAAGAGAGATGTTAAGGTGCTGGAAGGTGTCCAGAGAAGGGCAACAAAGCTGGTGAGGGGCCTGGAACAGGAACCATATGAGGAGAGGCTGAGGGAGCTGGGGGTGTGCAGGCTGCAGAAGAGGAGGCTCAGGGCAGAGCTCATTGCTGTCTAAAACTGCCTGAAGGGAGATTGTAGCCAGGTGGGGTTGGNTGCTATCTTTACCCCTTGTCCTTTCAGGTTCCTCAGCCACTCCTCACAGGATGTGTGCTTCAGCTCCTTCATCATCCATTGATCAGCCAGTCCAACCCCCCACAAAGACAGGTCCATAGAATCCAGTTTAGGTCACCCAGAAACTTATTCAGATTGCTCTTGAAAGTCTCCAAAGAAGAAGACTCCCCAACCCCTCTTCAGAGTCTGTTCCAGTGCTCTTTGACCCTTACAGTAAAGAAGTTCCTCCTCATGTTGAGCTGGAACTTCCTGTGCTGTAGTATATACCCAATGTCCCTTGTCCTGTCACGAGGCCCAACTGAGAAGAGTTTGCCCCTGTCTCTTGATCCCCAGCCCTCAGATATATACAAACATTGATTAGATCTCCTCTAAGTCTTCTCTTCACCAGACCAAAAAGCTGCAGGTCCCTCAGCCTCTCCTCATACGCTCCAGGGTATAAGTATGCAACTCCAGATGTATCCATTCAATGGATCCAGCTTGTGCCTTAGTCCTAGGGAATATCACAGCCTTTAGTCTGGTCTCCAGTGATGTTCACTCCTCAAGGAAAAAGACAAAGTGTGGAAAAACTTTTCACTTCAATAGAATTCTCATAAGGCTGAGTGGCTGCTCTCTCACTCCACCTGAAGTGCACCACTGCAGAAAGGCTCTGGCACTCTTTCTCATATGGAAAATAAGGCAAACAATCTTGTATGTCACCAGAGCACAAAACATAACTCTTAGCAGTAAGAGAAAATCATAGAATCATAGAATCAAGCACATTGGAAGAGACCTTCAAGCTCATCCACTCCAACCTAGCACCCAGCCCTGTCCAATCAACCAGACCATGGCACTAAGTGCCTCATCCAGGCTTTGCTTCAACGCCTCTAGGGACGGCAACTCCACCACCTCCCTGGGCAGCCCATTCCAATGCCAATCACTCTCTCTGCCAACAACTTCCTCCTGACATCCAGCCTAGACCTCCCCTGGCACAACTTGAGACTGTGTCCCCTTGTTCTGTTGCTGGTTGCCAGGCAGAAGAGACCAACCCCACCTGTCTGCAACCTCCCTTCAGGTAGTTGTAGACAGCAATGAGCTCTACCCTGAGCCTCCTCTTCTGCAGCCTGCACACCCCCAGCTCGCTCAGCCTCTCCTCACAGGGCTGTGCTCCAGGCCCCTCACCAGCCTTGCTGCCCTTCTCTGGACACCTTCCTGTATCTCAACATCTCTCTTGATTTAAGGAACCCAGACCTGGGCACGGTACTCAAGGTGTGGCAAAGTGTTGAACTACTTTAAATGGTGTACCAAGTATAATTAGATGAACTCCTGTGGCATGGAAGTGAAGTCCAGTCATGCTGCTTTCAAGCAAGTAAAATTTCCAAGGGTGTTTATATTTGGACAGGGCTGGGGGCTAGGTTGGTCTGCATGATCTTGAAGGTCTCTTCCAACCTGGTTGATTCTATGATTCTATACTGAAATAGCTTCCTACAGAGCAGTGACTTCCAGTAGCAAAATCATTGTTTCTAAGATACTATCAGCAATTCTACTGCTAATTAATTCAAGGAGATGTTCTGCCCTGCCACCGGATGCCTTGCTCAGTCCTTACTGCTGATTTGCAGTTATAATTAAATACACTAGATTAACATCACAGCTTTCTCTTGGTTCTATACATTTCATTTTGAAGGTCAGTCTAGTGCAGATTCCTATGCTGGTCTACTATAGAGATTTTTTTCAACCATGACAGTGTGTCTAATGCTCTAACAAGATCCTTCCAACTGTTCTGAATGAGGAATGTTTTAAAAGGATAACTTTCTCTCTGATGGAGTAAATGCTTCCTTTTGAAATTATGTACTCATTGATAGATATTCAAGCCTTTGGACTGCAGACTGGCTTATATCAGTGCACCTGATGAGGAGGGGCAAGCAACTGATGTAATTTACCTGGACGTGAGCAAGGCCTTTGACACTGTCCCACACCACATCCTCGTCTCCAAGCTGGTGACACATGGGTTTTGTGGGTGGACCACTGGATGGATAAAGAACTGGCTTGATGGCTGCACCCAAAGAGTGGCTGTCAATGGCTCCATAGCCAAGGGGAGGCCAGTGACAAGCAGAGTCCCTCAGGGATCAGTTCTGGGACCAATCTTGTTTGACATCTTTGTGGGTGCCATGGACAGAGGCATTGAGTGCATACTCGGCAGGTTTGCTGACCAGACCAAGCTATGTGGTGCAGCAGACAGGCTAGAGGGAAGGGATCCATCCAGAGGACCTGGGGAGGCTGAAGAGATGGGCACAAGCCAAGCTCAGGAAGTTCAACAAGACCAAGTGCAAGGTCCTGCATCTGAGTCGGGGCAATCCCAAGCACAAATGCAGGCTGGGTAGTGAGTGGCTGGAGAGCAGGAATGCAGCAAAGCTGGAGGTTGGTAGGTTTAGACAGGACGTGAGAAGGAAGTTCTTGAGCTTGAGAAGGTGAAAGGCTGGACTGGGTTGCCCAGGGAGGTGGTTGAGGCCCCATGGCTGGAGGTGTTTAAGGCCAGACTGGCTGAGGCTGTGTGCAGCCTGCTCTAGGGTAGGGTGTCCCTGGGCATGGCAGGGGGGTTGGCACTGGCTGCTCCTTGTAATCCCTTCCAACCCTGACTGATTCTATGATTGTGTGAACTATTCAAAGCATAATTAACAGTAACTTTAAAGAGATATGTGGAGGAATGGAGTCTTACTGGCATCCATGTTGGAACTGCCAAGACTTCATATTATCACTGAAATCAATGTGGTGGAAGAGGAGGGAATAAACCTGCTGAACAAGGCAGTGTTTCTTATGTTGATTCTAACACCACCTATTAATAAGTTATTTGTTGCTACCACTACCGCCTCTCCAAATCAATTCAGACACTGAAAAAGCATGCAGCTTAGCTTCTAAACATGCATTTTTGAGCCTAGTGAGCAAAAAAGGATCTCACTGGCTGGTAAAGCTACTTAAACTATTGGATTAAGTTCTAAAATTGAAATTGGCTGGATGGTCGGACACAGAGAGTGGTGATCAAGGGCATAATGTCCACCTGGAGACCAGTGACAAGTGGTGCCCATCAGGGGCCAGTGCTGGGACCAGTGCTGTTTGACATCATTGTCAGTGATATGGACAGAGAAATCAGTGCACTCAGCAAGTTTGCAGATGACACCAAGCTGTGTGGCACAGTTGACTTGGTAGAGGGCAGAGATGCATCCAGAGGGACCTGGACAGGTTGCAGAGGTGGGCCCAGGCCAACCTCGTGACGTTCAACAAGGTCATGTGTAAGGTCCTGCACCTGGGTCAGTGCAATCCCAAGCACAGCTCCAGGCTGGGTGGATAATGGCTGAGAAAGCCTTGAGGAAAAGGCCCTGTGGGTCTGGGATGAT
>WAAF01006027.1:931-18218 GCA_013400475.1 Tricholaema leucomelas
CCTCCTTATGCTAAATTGACACCATTGCATTAAAAACAAAAAAAAAAAAGGAGGGGAGGAGGGGAAAGAGATAGAAGGAAAATTCAAAAATTCTCCAGAAAAATCACCCAGAGAGCTTCACCCTAGAGAAGGCTGATAGATTTGTTAGCCTAGGGAATGGATGCCTTTTTATCTGGTTTTCTATCTACTTGTGTTTGTTTATGTATGCTCACAGGTCTTTGATGGATACCAGCTTGTTACGACCAGTCTGCCTTTGGCAGTGAGCAGAAGCCTTGCTCAGATGGCTGTGCAGAGACTGTGGCAAGAAATTGAAATGTGTACTGAGATATCATAGAACCATAGAATCATAGAATCAACCAGGTTGGAAGAGACCTCTAAGATCATCCAGTCCAACCTAGCACCCAGCCCTATTCACTCAACAAGACTATGGCACTAAGTGCCTCATCCAGGCTTTGCTTGAACACCTCCAGGGACGGTGACTCCACCACCTCCCTGGGCAGCCCATTCCAATGCCAATCACTCTCTCTGCCAACAACTTCCTCCTAACATCCAGCCTAGACCTCCCCTGGAACAACTTAAGACTGTGTCCCCTTTTTCTGTCACTGGTTGCCTGGCAGAAGAGACCAACCCCACCTGGCTACGACCTCCCTTCAGGTAGTTGTAGACAGCAACGAGGTCTGCCCTGAGCCTCCTCTTCTGCAGGCTGCACAACCCCAGCTCCCTCAGCCTCTCCTCATAGGGTTTGTGTTCCAGGCCTTTCACCATCATTGCTGCCCTTCTCTGGACATGTTCCAACACCTCAACATCTCTCTTGAATTGTTGAGCTCAGAACTGGACACAGCACTCAAGGTGTGGCCTGACCAGTGTTGAGTACAGGGTTGTGTGCATAGGCTTTCATCACGCTTTGACTTAGGTATTCCACGAGCTTTCAGCGATTCTGTTTAATGAATGGGCAACTGCAAAATAGAGCTACCAGTTCGACCTTTGTTATTAGGGCCAGACCCGCTCATTGGCAAAGATGAGGAACAGCTGTTTCTGTTAGCAATGTTTAAGGTGTTGTGTTGTTATCTTTTGCAAGGGCCCTGCCATGGATGAGAAACGCTGCCTTCATTTTAAAACAAAAAGGGGGGGATTGTGGGAATGCAATGTGAGAAGAATAATAACAAGTGAACGCTGACCTTGCTTCCCACAGCTGGCCACCTCATCTGAGGAGAAAGATAGATAAGTGGACATCTCGTTAATGAGAAAAACAAAGTGTGGTGTATGTAAAAGACTGGGTTGTTCTTGCCTAATTGTGCTAATATGAGCTTCTATGCTCAAGACTATATAATGAGAGCCAAAACGATCAATAAAGGTCTGTGGTATAATTGAGTCGTGTGGAGTCCATGTGGCATCGCTCTGATCACACTGATCTGTGTGAGCTTTGAACACATTCTCCCGCAGCAGCACACAGGTAGCTGCTACAAAAATATAGTTTAAATGAGATGGCCCAGTGTGCTGCCAAGCTGGGCCCTGAAATCATCTAATGTAGAGGAAAATCCACCTCCTCCCTTGGGACTTTGTTCCAACATCTAAAAGAATGGCAAAAAAAATGTTTTTCACACACACATTTCTTATTCCTGCTTTTTGTCAGAAGCAGGATGAACATCTTCTACTCATAACTCATCTTCTACCCTAGAAAGGGCTCACAGGAACCAAATCCTGCGTTCAGTGAGCAGGAGCAGAGAAAGCAAGGTGAAACTGCACCACAAGATCACACCACCTTCTATTTACAGCACCAAGTCATCATGAGTATTCCTGAGCACATCTCTTGCAGCCCTCACAGTAATCCCTAGCCCCCCAATCTAGTCTCTGTTGCTCAGAATCTCTGATTAAGTAATTTTTCTTATCAATCACCTAACCAGTAAGACTCATCTACATATGTAAACTAGAGCATGCTCCCAGTGAAAGATGCCAGCATGGCAGGAGGGCTGGCAAGGGATTTCTTTTGCTCTTGGCAGTGTCTGATTTGCTGGCTGGAGAATCATGCACTGGGCACATGTCCCAGCAACCGCCTTTGTTTTGAAAACAGTGGCTGCAACGGTGTGACAAGCAGGTCAAGGGATGTTCTTGTCCTCCTGTACTCCACCCTGGTGAGGCCACATCTGGAATACTGTGTCCAATTCTGGGCTCCCTGGAAGGACAGGGACTTGCTGGAGAGGGTACAGTAAAGGACTACAAAGATGATCAGGAGATGTGAACATCTTTCTCATGAGGAAAGATTGAGAGAATTAGGTCTTTTTAGTCTGGAAAAGAGAAGACTGAGAGGGGTTCTCATCAATGCTAAGAAATACTGAAAAGTCAGAAGGATGGGACCAGTCTTTTTTCAGTGGTGTCCAGTGACAGGACAAGGGGCAGCAGTCACAGACTTGAACATAGGAAGTTCCATCTAAACATGAGGAGTGACATCTTAAATTGAATGGTGACGGAGCACTGGAACAGACTGCCCAGAAAAGTGATGGAGTCTCCATCTCTGGAGACATTACAAAGCTGCCTGAACATGTTCCTGTGTGACCTTCTCTAGGTGAACCTGCTTTGGCAGGGGGTGGACTAGCTGATCTCCAGAAGTCCCTTTCAACCCCTATCATTTTGTGACTCTTATTCTATGCTTGACCAATTACATTCCAGGGAAAATTAATTCCTGTGTTGTCCAAATTTCTGGCACAACTTATCTACATTCCCAAGGAAGACAGAGCCCAAAGCTGAAAGAAATGTAACTTCAAAGTGCCCTAAACAGCAGAGCTGGATGCAGTTGACATAGAGATGAGGAGGAGTTGGAGATGACCTTTAATGTCTAACGGATTCACTTCTCAGCTAAACGCATCTAAGGCTCTCTGGCTGTGTCTGTGCATCAAAATAGTGGTGTGATGGTTGTTGAAATAAATCAACACTGAGACATGGGCTTGTGCTAACAAGCAGCGAGCTCCCCCAAATCCCTGAAGTATGTGGAGGTGGTGGAGGGAGGTGGTGGAGTCACCATCCCCTGGAGCTGTTCAAGAAACTTCTGGACGTGGTGTTCTGGGACATGGCTTAATGGCTGTGTTAGTCGTAGGCTGATGGTTGAACTCTTACAGGTCTTTTCCAACCCAAACAGTTCAATGATTCTCCTCCAAGGAGCATTAAAAATACCCACAAAAAACCCAAGAAAATGAGAAGAGGTTGGAACTAGATCATCTTTAAGGATCCCAGGCTCACAGGATGTTAGGGGTTGGAAGGGACCCAAGGAGATCAAGTCCAAGCCCCTGCCAGAGCAGGACAATCCTATCTAACACAGATCACACAGGAACACATCCAGACAGGCCTTGAAAGGCTCCAGAGAAGAAGGCTCCACAACCTCCCTTGGCAGCCTGTGCCAGTGCTCTGTGACCCTTACAGTAAAGAAGTTCCCCCTTGTGTTGAGGTGGAACCTCCTGTGCTGCAACTTACACCCATTGCTCCTTGTCCTATCCCAGGGAGCAGTGAGCAGAGCCTGTCCCCCCACTCCTGGCAGCCCTCAGATACTTAGAAACATTTCTCAAATCCCCTCTCAGTCTTCTCTTCTCCAGACTAAGCAGCCCCAGGTCCCTCAGCCTCTCCTCATCAGCCATGCCCTCCAGTCTCCTCATCATCCTCCTAGCCCTCCGCTGGACTCTCTCCAGCAGATCCTTGTCCCTCTGAAACTGGGGAGCCCAAAACTGAACACAGTATTCAAGGTGAGGTCTCAGCAGGGCAGCGTAGAGGGGAAGGAAAACCTCCCTTGATCTGCTGGACACACTCTTCCTAATACACCCCAGGATCCCATTGGCCTTCAGCCACAAGGGCACATTGCTGTGCCATGGTTAACTTGTTAGCCACCAGGACCCACAGGTCCCTCTCCACAGGACTGCTCTCCAGCAACCAAACCTTCCAACCCAAACCATTCTATGATTCATCTACTTTGAAGTTAAAAATTAGAATATTTGCCTTAAAAAACCCAACCCCCCCTGGAGGGTAGGGTGGACATATTAGCCACTTTTGTCTCTTTTTGGTAAGACTGAGATTTCCCTCCAAGTTCAACCCTTTTCTTTTCTGACAGGCATTACGTATGATGTAGAGCTATGTGAATTAATAAAGAACCACCTCCCTCCAGCTTAGCTTTCCTGCTGAGTCTCATAATGAAATTTATCCTTCTTTGATATCCTTCAGTTGGCTTCAATTAGTTTTTGGACTGCATGTTATTTTCTTGGTGCTACATCAGCAGTGAAGTTCATGACCCTGTTTCACCTTAAGCTCTTGAACAACACAGGTTTGCTGGGAATAGAGAAAGGAATCATCATGGACTGATGATTCCAAGCTTGTTGGAATCATCAAGGACTTTCCCATGAGGGTCAGCACTCCTCTATGGCAAACAGAGTCATAGAATCATAGAATGGTTTAGGTTGGAAGGGACCTCAAAGATCATCCAGTCCCAACCCTCTTCCATAGGCAGGGACACCTCCAACTAGAAGAGGTTGCTGAAGGCCTCATCCAACCTGGCTGTAAAGGGTTAACCCTCCTGGGGGAGTGGTATTGTCGTGGAGGCAGGGAATTAATGTGGCTGAGGCAGGGAATTCATGTGGCCGAGTCAGGAATTTATAGAAAAACAGAGTTGTTTTATTTTCCTGAAGCCCACCCCCAAAACTAGATACAGGAATTAATTCAGTTTAATTAGCAGGTTCAGTTGGTTGAGAAGATCTACACCGATACCAGAGGTAGACCTGACTATTCTGGAAGTCAGAAGTTGGAAAAGGCTTAAGCTGTTAAATATAGTGTCCCCCTTATTAATATAAGGCTGAGCCAAAGCTACTCACAGGTGATTCAGGCTGGCTGAAAGGAAGGGCGGTCCAGATGCTTGTCCCTTCGCTGTCATTCAGAAGCCTCTGAGGGTCGTTAAGGCCTATTGAGCCTGCATAAAGGGTGCTTAAGGTGGAAGCTGCCCTTCGGAGCTTGTCTTTGGAGTGCCAGGGGCTCCTTCTGCAGAAGCTATCCAGGCGGGGGAGAACTCTAAGGCGGGAACACCCCAAGGTGGGAAGTCTGCCCTATATTTATACCCTTCCTAGACACAGAGCTGAGTTACCACTGCCTAGGCGTGAAGAACACAGCCAATCCCCAGCCGATTCCAGCGTGGGCCCTGCACGGGGCACCTCTCGTGCCGGAAGGGCCCCTTGCTCCCCCACTTCATGCCTGCAGGGCAGGGGGTGGGAACATGTCTTTTCGTGCCTTCTCCTCTCCCCTTCAAACCAGAGAGGGAGAGGAATTTTGGGGTACACAGGACTCCAGGTCAGTCTTGACCCTGACCCCAGGTCCTGCTGATTCCTCCCCAGAGGTAGGTCGGAGCATCACTCCAGGTGTAGCGGTTAGCCCACGCCCGCTTCCTGCCTACCCCCTATAAAAACAGGGGAACCTCCTCTTTTGTTCTCTCTCGCCCTGCCTCCCTGCCCACCCGGGGTGCATCACCCTCCTGTTCCTGCTGCTCTTTGTTTGGCCACCAATCCACCAGGCAGACAAACCCATTGCCTGGTGGTATAGATGTATTTTGTATCTTGTTTTTCCCTTCCCTGTACCTCTTTGTAACTCCCCTACCTCAAATACCTTTTGTTTATTGTTAAAGTTCTCTCTTTTAACTTCCAAATCGAAGTGAGATTTTGTTGGGGTGTGTTTTACCTTTCCCTCTCTACATCTAATTCCTTTTCTTTGACAAAAAGGGGGAAGAGGGAAAGTCATCCTAGAAGTTGTTATTGGTCCTATTAACTATATTTGAGTCTCTGGGAAATTTTAACTAGAACTGAGACACTGGCCTTGAACATCTCCAAGGAGAGAGCATCCACCACTGGCCTTGAGCATCTCCAAGGAGAGAGCATCCACAGCCTCCCTGGGCAGCCTGTTCCAGTGTCTCACCATCCTCACTGGAAAGAACTCCCTAACATCTCATTTAAATCTCCCCTCTTTCAGCTTGAACCCATCACTCCTTGTCCTGTCATTACAAGACCTTGTAATTGTCTGAAATTCAGATTCTCTGAGAGAGCTGAGTTCCCCTGGAGGGACCAGATTCACAAAAGAGCTGAGCAGGTGGGAGGCTGCCTGAGAAAATCTGTTGGTAAATGGTGAGCAGAAGCAGCAGGGAAGGGAGGTCTCTGGAGGAGCTGAAAGGAGATTTCCTGAGGCATGCTTTCAGAGATTGGTTCCCACCTGCTTTCCTACCCAGCAGGCTGCCAACTTGTAAGATGATGCTCTGCAGACTTTCTTTGGAGAACAGTTCCAGCAGAGATTGGTCTATTCTAAGCTCTGCTGAAACACTCCAGTTGCAGTGTTATTAATTGCCCCAGTTCTGAACCACAAAAGATCAGGCTTTATCATCTGGCTGTATTTATTGCAAGTGTCTCATCCAGAGGCAATGCTGAAGCCCACCAGACCACACTGGTGTCCACAGGGAATGTGCTTCACAGGCTCTGCACTGTTGGAATCTGGTGATGACTCACACAAGCCTTTTTTCCTCCTCCATCAGTGCAGTAAACAGGTATGGACCTAGAATAAAAGTTCTCTGCTTAAAGCCATAGAGGGACTTGTTTCTCCCATGCTGTACTACACAGGATTCTGGAAGTCTTCTTCAAGGAATAAGCATATTGACAGCTCCAAGTTGGTGCAAGGCTCTGAGATTCAAGAGTTACCTTCCACCTTCCCACAGAAGAGGTACAACCCAGACCAACTGCAACAAGACTTCTTGCTGATTGCAGGACTTAGTTTGCTCACTTGAAGAACATGCATTTCATGGTTTGTCCAGGCCCACCTCTAGGTTTTGTTCTGTGCCTTTCTCTCCTTGAGCAGCCTTTACTCCATTTCCAATATAAAACAGACATTCATCTCCTCCTGCTCAGTGTCAGCCTTTCTTCCCAGCCATGGCTGAGGATAGGGACCTTGTGGCATCTGCCATGCACACGGCTCGCTGATGAACACTACCTTCCAGGGAGGAGGTAAAGAGAGTGATCTGACACTGCCTCACTCACAGACCTGAGCTTTGAACCCAGATTTCCCTGCTCTGAGTATGCAGTTTAAAATGCTTGAGCAGGGCCAAAGAGGAGCAGCACTGCTGGTGGATGGTCTAGAGCACAGGTCTTGTGAGGAGTGGTTGAGGGAACCAAGGCTGTTCAGTCTGGAGAAAAGGAGGCTGAGGGAGACCTTCTCGGTCTCTACATTTCCCTGAGAGGAGATTGAAGTTTGGTGGGGTCAATCTCTTCTTCCAAGTAACAAGAGATGGAGAAAGAGGAAATGGCCTCAAGTTGCACCTGGGGAGGTTTGTGTTGGGGATTAGAATAAACTTCAACACTAAAAGGGTTCGCCAACTCTGGAATAGACTCCCCAAGAAAGTAATTGAGCCACCATCCCTGGCAGTATTTAAAAGATGTGCAGATGGGATGTTTGGTGACATGGTTCAGTGGTGGACTTGGCTGTACTAGGCTAATGGTTGGACCTGATGATATGAAAGGTCTTTTCCAGCTTAAAGGCCGTTGTGATTCTCTGGTACTGTGACCACCTTGTGCAGAACTACACACCAGTGCCTTGGAAGGTGCTGCTTTTCCTGACTTCTGGATGTAGGACTGGTAACCTTTTTACTGTGGGGCAGTCCAGCCCCATTCTGCAATTACAAAATACATTGATTTGAATCAATTTGTTAATTGAATAACTAAGTAGCAAGCAGAGGATAAGCAGGAAAAGTCACCCACTGTGGGAAAAGCTGCACTTTGTGCAATGGCTTGAGAAAGAAAAGGTTTCTTTCTTTTAAATCATGGATTTTCTTGGCCTGCAGCAACATCTTGGATCTCTCCTGGCCTGCAAAAACTCCAAACCCAGAAAACTTAAGGAAGGAAAAAAACCCAAACCAACCCCTCAAAAGCTTGAAAACTGGCAAGGCTGCTAACGAGATGGGAAGACCTGGAGCAATACCAGTGTTAGAATCATAGAACCATAGAGTCAGTTAGGGTTGGAAGGGACCACAAGGATCAGCCAGTTCCAAGCCCCCTGCCATGCCCAGGGACACCCTACCCTAGAGCAGGCTGCCCACAGCCTCAGCCAGCCTGGCCTTAAACACCTCCAGCCATGGGGCCTCAACCACCTCCCTGGGCAACCCATTCCAGCCTCTCACCACTCTCATGCTCAACAACTTCCTCCTCACCTCCAGCCTCACTCTCCCCACCTCCAGCTTTGCTCCATTCCCCCCACTCCTGTCACTCCCTGACAGCCTCAAAAGTCCCTCCCCAGCTTTTTTGTAGCCCCCTTCAGATCCTGGAAGGCCACAAGAAGGTCACCTGGGAGCCTCCTCTTCTCCAGCCTGCACAGCCCCAACTCTTTCAGTCTGTGCTCACAGCAGAGCTGCTGCAGCCCTCTGAGCATCCTCCTGGCCCTGCTCTGGACACTCTCCAGCATCTCCACATCCCTCTTGTCCCAGGGGCTCCAGAACTGGATGCAGTTCTCCAGGTAGGGTCTCACCAGAGCGCAGTAGAGGGGAAGAATCACCTCCCTGGCCCTGCTGGCCACACTTCTCCTGCTGCAGCCCAGGCTCTGGTTTTCTTTCTGGTCTGCAAGTGCACACTGCTGGCTCCTGCCAAGCTTCCTGTCCAGCAGCACCCCCAAGTCCCTCTCCTCAGGGCTGCTCTCCAGCCACTCACTGCCCAGCCTGGATTTGTGCTTGGCATTGCCCCAACTCAGGTGCAGGACACTGCACTTGGTCTTGTTGAACCTCCTGAGGTTGGCTTGTGCCCACCTCTGCAGCCTGTCCAGGTCCCTCTGGATGGATCCCTTCCCTCTAGTGTGTCTGCTGCACCACAGCTTGGTGTTGTCAGCAAACTTGCTGCTGCCAGAGGTTGCAGTGTAGTGGAAGCTTGGTAGCTCAGGGCTTGTTCTAGTGCTCTTCACTGGTCTTTCTTGCTGGTTCGTTAGGCAGAACCCTCTTTCTCTCTCCCTCTCACACACACACAAAAGTAAAAAATGGTTTTCTCTCAGAAAATTCACTTGATGAAATTATCCACCCACAAAACAAGTGTCAGAACACATCTTTTCACCTTGCCCAGCTAGCTCTGATAATGCCAAGCCAATGAGTTTCAGCCTTCCTGATGATTTGTTCTGGTGACAGAAAATGCTGCTTCACAACTTGGTCTATTAAATTCCACTTTGGCTTTAAGCAGACATATTAACATCCATTTCCATTTTAATAGACCTTGCCTCTTGCAGCATTAATGTTTTGGCTTCAGTGTTTTTTAAAGCCAAATAGGCACTGCCTACTTTGCTGAGAGCTGCTTTGGCCTTGCTGGGTGGAAACCTCAATCATCATGATCATGTTTGGATGATGTACTTGTCCAGCACTGGGCTGGGATGATGAGGGTTTGGGACAGAGGGGTTTTGCAGTAAAATCTCAGCTTTTCTGTTGCTGTTTGTTCTGCTGATGAATTAAAGCAGACTTTGGCATGTGGGAAGTGGTAGGCACCATCAAGGTATCCAGCTTGGTGAGTCGTTTAGTTGAGAGCCTTTTTCCTCCCCTTGTTTTCTTCCCTCCTGCCCGGGGTCACCTGCTAGGTATCAGAAGAATCATAACCAAAGTCTCAGATACAAAACTCTTCTGAGTCGGAGGATCACAGAAACAGAATCATTAAGGCTGGAGAAGACCTTTAAGATCATCAAGTCCAACTGCCAACCTAACACCACCAATCCCACTGAACCATGTCCTGAAGTGCCATGTCTACATGTTCTTTTAACACCTCCAGGGACAGTGATTCCACCACTTCCCTGGGCAGCCTGTTCCAGTGCCTGACCACTCTTTTAGTGAAGAAATCTTTCCTAATATCCAATCCAAAACCTCCTGAGGCACACCCCGAGGCCATTGCCTCTAGTCCTATCATTCATTAAGCAGATGTCAACCAACAAATACAGAAGGAAAGCTGCAGTTTCACCTTTAGTCTTTTAGAGCCTCTGTGTTGGAAAACCCCTTGTGGACTAGCTGGAAGAGAAGACACCAGCCTTTCTCTATTGGCAGCTACTAATGGTCTCTTAAGGAGCGTGTAGTCTCCTTTAAGTGTCTCAAATCAAGGCCAGCTGCATGTTCTACTCGTGTTTCCCGCACCCTCATGAAATCCCCACTCTCAGGCAGACAGAAGGGCACAGCTCTGACTGGGTATGCCTATGAAAAACAACCCTGGAGAAACAGTTCTTCAAAAAGGAGGTCTACAGAGGCACAGCCCTTGGCACAGCACTAATAGGAGGTCCATTTATCAAAACTGATGCTCTGGGGAAGCAGGAGAAGTTAATGCCTGAGTTTCAGACAGGCTGAGACATTCAGTTCTGGTAAGTACACGTGGGAAATATTAGATATCAATGCAAATGCTCTCCAGCAAGCAGCAATGTGGGCTTAATGAGCAAGATTTAACTCTCTAAAAAAATGAAGACATTTATCTTCCCTGCCCAGTGCTTGCAGCATGGCTGGCTGTGATAAGTTGCCTGCTTCTTAAAGACTGTAGCAAATTAACTTCTGAAGGCTGGCCTCCCTTGTAAAATGCCTTGTGCTGATGGCAACGAGCTGCTTGTGTCTCATGGAAGCACCTGCTCCACTCTTCCTAACAGAAGGGTGAGGAAGTCCAAACGAGTAAGGTATCTTTGGCGTTCTGTGCACACACACACACAAAGAAGTAGCTAGGAGCTTGAAAGGAATAGCTTCTCAGAAGGCAAAGCTATCTCTCTTGAAACCAAAACCCAGAGCCATGTGCTGAAAGTCCAATCTTGAGCTGTCTGTAAGCTTGGTTAGCCCATCCTACTCGACCTGGATGGCCTGGATCGATGGGCCAAGGTCAGTGGGATGAGATTCAGTGAGGCCAAATGATGGGTCCTGTACTTGGGTCACAACAAGAACACTCCAGACTTGGGGGAAAGTGGATGTAAAACTGTTTAGTAGAGAAAGACGTGGAAGTGTTGACTGATAGCCAGCCAAAGATGAACCAGTGTGTGCCCAAGAGGCCAAGAAGGCCAACACCACCCTGGCCTGTATCAAGAAAGGTGCGACCAGCAGGAACAGTGAAGTGATTGTTGTCCTGTACTCAGCACTGCTGAGGTCACACCTTGAGTACCAGGTTCAGTTTTGGGGTCCACACTAAAGGAAGACATTGAGGTGCTGGAGCGTGCCCAGAGAAGGGCAATGAATGGTCTGGAGAACAGGTCTGGTGAGGAGCAGCTAAGGAAACTGGGATTGTTTAGTCTGGAGAAAAGGGGCTAGAGGGGAGACCTTCTTGCTCTCTACAGCTCCCTAGAAGGAGGTTGGAGCCAGGTGGGTGTTGCTCTCTTTTTCCTAGTAGCAACAGGTAGGAGGCAATGAAACAAACTCAGATTGCACCAGACTGGAACAGGCTCCCCAAGGAAGTGGTTCAGTCCTCATCTCTGGAGGTGTTGAAAACATGCAGAGATGTGGTGCTGAGGAACACGGGAATGGAGCAGCTGGGAACACAATGCTAGCCTCCCAAGTGTAGGGTGTGGGGTGAGGAAGGGAGCTACAGGAATCACATCCCTCTAGGGGTTACAGGTTTCTTTCTGGCCCCTTAAAAAAGCTGCATCCAGGGAAGCAGTTTACATCAGACCCCATATTTGGGACTTGCAGCCTTGTGGGGGCAGCTTTGCAAGTGAATCAGTTCCTGATTTGCTCCAGGCTCTGACGAAAACTGCCACGTAAGCTCCAAGGTTTCAAGCTATTGCCTGTTTCTTGGTGAGCACTGTTGGGTTTGCCTCTGGAACAAGTCAATGTTTGTCACACACAAGCGATTTCTGCAGAGGTTAAGGCACAGTGCAGGTAACTTGGTAATGCTGCTTCTGCTCTGATGCCTTGCTAAGAATTTTCTGAAGGTAAAACATTAGGTTGGGGATTATTTGGATATGTAAATTGGGAGACTTAAATCAAGCAAGCTTCTTCTCTGGCGGTTGCAGAAAGAAGTAAGTTAAACCATGTGGGTTCTTACTCATGTACCAAGGTAGTTCCCCCTGGAACAATCCACTCCTGGCTGTATAAGGCATGCCCTTTTGCAAAGCATGCCAATTCTTCTCAGTATTCAGCTTGGTGAGTTTTCAATGTAAGTGGCTGCTTTGAGTTTTCAGCCTTCTCTCTGTGTCTATTGTGAGAAACCCCGAATGGACAAACTCCCTGTGACATTCCCCATGCTCATAATGCAGAGCACTCCCACTGAACTAGAAGCAAGGGAGCTGGCAGAGAGGGTTCTGATTTGTTGGGGGGTTTTGTTTGCTTTCTTTCAAACCCACTAAGTTTGCAGGAAAAAAAACCCACAGAGCCAGACAATGGCAGGGGTTGGAAGGTGTGCTCGTTTGAGCCTGGCTAGGATGGTTTGGTGAGAAGGACTAGAGTACAGGCTGTGGAAGGAAAACAAGGCTGATGTCTACATTGGCTTGCTGAGATGTATAAGAGTAAGAATCCAAACATAGATAAGGCACTCCACTTCTCCTGCTGGGGAGCTCTGAGCTGCATCTCTCTCTGACCTCACCCTCCGTTTTTCTGATTAATCCACTTTGCTTCCTAACCCCCTGGCCCAACCTCCATTCTTCCTTGGGACTGGAGTAAGGCTTAGAGGGGTAGGGGGAAGGTGAAGGGGTGGTTGGGAACACCTCCTGGGGACTCAGGTTTCTGGGAGGGCTGTTGTGTGTCTGTATCACCTTTTACCTTGTCTATTTCTGTCTATAACTGTACCTACTGTAACTCTCTGCTTGTCTATTGTGCCAGCTGTAAATATAAGCTGCATTCATATTTCCAGAGCTGCTGAGTCTAGTCTGGGTGATTTCCAAAGTGCTGGGGGGTCAGGGAACACCCAAACCACCACAGAAGGGACCTTTGGAGATCATTGAGTCCAAATGCCTTATCAAAGCAGGTTCACCTAGAGAATGGGTTTTGAATGTCTCCAGAGATGAGCAGCCTGTTCAATGCTGTCACCCTTAAATTAAACAAGTCCCTCCTCATGTTTAGATTGAACTTCTTTGCCATGATGAAGAGACAGGGAGCAGCTTGATGCAAGCTAAGCTCCGTTTATTGTACTTTCAGCACTTGGTTATATACTCTTAACACAGAAGCTAAAGATCGTGTCAAATCCTAACTGGTCATCAAGACAGACCCCAAGACAGACCTCATACCTTAGCAACTAGATAAGCAAGGATTAACAAACCCCTCAAGTTCCTGCTTTACATTGTTTCACCTGTTGCAGCATCCTCTAAGGTCTCTATTTTACTTAACTCAGCACTTTTCCACTTATACATTCCCAACCTTAGGAGGAAGATCTTTACAGTGAGGATGGTAAGACACTGGCACAGGTTGCCCAGGGAGGTTGTGGATGCTTCCTCCCTGGAGGTGTTTAAGGCCAGGCTGGATGAGGCCTTGAGCAGCCTGCTCTAGTGGGAGGTGTCCCTGCCTATGGCAGGGGGTTGGAGCTGGATGAACCTTGAGGTCCCTTCCAACCTAAACCATTCTATGATTATCCCATGGCTTATGTTCCAGTGTGTCAAGATCAAGCAGTTGTACAGCAGTAAAAGTCCTACCATTCCCAACACTTCTTCTGTTCAGGTTTGTGCCTGTTACCTCATGTCCTGACATGGGACATCACTGAAAAAAGACTGGTCCCAGCCTGCTGACAGCCACCCTGTCAGTATTTCTAGGCAATTGAGAGACACTCTCCCCCTAGTCTTTTCCAGACTAAAAAGACTCAATTCTCAGTCTTTCCTCATAACAGAGATGTTCCAGTCCCCATCTTCATCTCCCTCTTCTGTCCCTTCTCCAGCAAGACCCTGTTCTTCTTGAGCTGGGGAGCCCAGAGCTGGACATAGTATTCCAGATGTGGCCTCACCAGGGCAGAGTAAAGGGGAAGGAGAACCTCCCTCGAGGTTGTCACACTCTTCTTGTTCCACCCCAACTTTGGAGGGAAAATAACTCTATGTATGAATTCACTTCGTCTGCAAATATGGCAAAGCATTCTAAGCTGTGAAAACATACTTGGTTTGCAGCATCATGTCAACTGCTGATCGGTTCTCCAAATTGCATTTGTAGTTTGGAATTGTGTGTCAGTGGGGGAAAAAAGAGGAAGAAGGTGGGTTGAAAAGCTTCTAAGTAAGCTGAAGGCCAAGTGAAGCTTTCCATTTGAGACTGAGCAAAATGAATCCAAGATAAGCTTGATTATTTTGTGTGTCTTTTCTTTCAAACACTAAGGTAAATGTCTGGTATTCATCAAGGACTTGGTTTAATTAAGCGTAAGAAGTAAGCTTGTACGCTAGTTAGGGAATCTCTGCTTGCTTTTAATCTCATGTTCTCTGGTTCCTCTAGGGATGTGTTGGAGCTGGGCAGCAGAGTGAAAGGCTCATAGAATTGTTTTTGCTGGAAAATATCTGTAAGATCATTGGCTCCAACCATTCTCTAAGTCGCTCAAGGCTGATGCTTAAACTATGTTCCTCAACACCACAGCTCTGCTTCTTTTAAGCACCTCAAGGGATGGAGATTCCACCACCTCCCTAGTCTTTGAGAGCCCTTTCAGTGAAGAAGCTTCTTCTAATCTCCAACATAAACCTCCTCTGGTGCGACTTTGAGGCCATTCCCTCTCATCCTATAACTTGTAACCAGAGAGAAAAGAACAACGCATGTCTTGCTGCAGCCTTCTTTCAAGGAGTTGTAGGGAGCAATGAGGTCTCCCTTCAGCCTCTTCTCCACACTGGACAACTTCAGTTCCCTCAGTGCTTCATGTTTCCTTCGAGCAGGATGAACTCTCCTTTGTGTGCAAATGGGTGTAGAGGCCATCTGCTGATGGTGCCCTGCACGCTCTCTGCAAGGCTGATGGAGCTCTTCATGGAAGCATTCAGCCTCACAACCCAAATCCTCTCCAGACATATTCTTAGTAATGGTGCATGTGAAGCCAGAATGGAAGAGACTGTAATGCAAGGGTGCCTTGGCTGTGCAGTCAGTGACGTGGTGTGACTCTGACTTCATCAAAGCATCTCGAAGCCACACCCTAGCAGCAGCTGGGAGACCCAGAGAGCAGCAGGAATAAACCATATGACAGCCCAGGCATGGCCTGCAGACTATGATTTTGGGTGCTTCTGCTTTCTGCTGCCACCTGTGCTGCCTCTTGGTGAACCCAGCAAGAATGGGAAAACTGCTCAACCAGACAGTAGGTCCATGGGATGCAGCAGGGCAACACACCAGGGAGATCTGGGACCACAGGGAGAGCTTGGTCCTGGGGGGTGAAGGAGGGGGATGACCATGCTAAACCTCCTGGTGAAACTGATAGGTCCTGACAGAACTCTGCATCTACCTCTGTCAGGCTGTAGCAGGATCTCAGAGAACTGAACATCCACAACCATTTTAGGTAACCCATTCGAGAGTCTCACCACCCTTATACTGAAGAAATTCTTCCTAAGAGCTAGTCTAAAGCTGCTCTCCTTCAGATCAAACCATTCCTCCCATTCATAAGGGTGTTGCTAGACACCCTTATGAAAAGTCTCTCTCCAGCCTTCCTGTAGAATCCCTTCAGGTTTTGGAAAGCAGCTACAAGGTCCACCCAGTCTTCTCTTCTCCAGGCTGAGTAACCACAGCTCCCTCCCCCTATCCTCATAGCAGAGGTGCTCCAGCCCTCAGATCATCCTTGTAGCTCTCCTCTGGACTCGCTCCAACAGTTGCTCTTCTTTGGACCTGCTCCAGCACCTCAGTTTCCTTCTTGTAATGAGAGGCCCAAACCTGAACCCAGTATTGAAGTCACATCAGTGACTGCAGCTGGAAATCAGTGTGGAGTATAAAAGCTAGACAGGACTCAGAGGCTGCTCATAGTGGTTTTGCTATGAGAAAGGCATAGGACCCCTGAGAAAGAGCAATCTGTCCAAACCAGACCCAGTGCTTGACCTGCAACAACTGGCAGCTGCATTACTGCTGGGAGATGTGGATCTCACCTTTCCAAAAAGATGGTGCCTGGATGTCACTGCTGCAGCTCAGCACCTTCTCCTTAGCCATAAAAACAGGAAGTGTGGGCTTGCCTCCTGTTACATTCTTGGCATCAATAACATCTTCTGATTGCCAATTTCAAAGACTGATGGAGGAGGAAGAGGAGAGAGAATTAATTCTAGGTTTTATAAATTTGAGGCTGTTTTGTTTTGGCTCTGACTGTCCAGTAAGTGAATAAACAAAAGTCTGGACTGGTTTATTAAAACATCTCCTTAAATCAACAGAAAATAACCAGCTCTGAACTCCTGTGGCATTAAGGAGCTCTCCACAGCAAGTATCAGTCCCTCAGGAGGGAGAAGCATCTCTGTGCCAGACACCAGAAGTACCTGGGCTAGAACACAGCTATGGGGCTTGGGTAGTGGTTTCTCTGTGCCTTGATAGAGCACTCTGGCAACAGCCAAACCCTCCCTTCTGGCCATGTCACCCATGGGACCCACCAAATTCAGTAGCTCTAAGTGTGAGTCAGCCCTCATTGCATGCAGATGCCCAGCTCAGAATGTGGGGGAAAAGAAATCCAGGCTGTAGTGGTCGTCTATGAGAGAAAACCAGCAGTGGTTTCAGTCTCTGCTGCAAAGTTCAATGACATCAGAGACAGGACTCAGCCTGGGGCTCAAACAGATGATGCTGGACATTTTTTCCCTATGGTATTCAGAATCAGGTAGTTGGTTGGAGAAGTCAGTTTGTTCCTTGGCTCTGTGGGCAGTGTTACCAGTGTAGGAACTTGCTTCTTCAGAAACAACTGAAAGAACTTCTCCCAAAAGAACCTTGGCATTAGATGATCTGTTTTCCTTGGCTGACATACAGAAGGCAGCAAAGCTGAAGGTGAAAAATGAACTAGAGCTTGGGTGGAGCAAAATAGGCAGGAAAAGTTCTTCCAAAGCTATTTTTACCACTTTGGCACCCAGCATTTCTTGGAATGCCATTGCTGTGAGTGCAGTTCTCTGCTCATCTTCCCTAGAGAAGGATGCAGCATGTGGATGCTGGACTTCTGCAAAAGGTTTGGAACAACACCTCACTCCAAAAATACCCAAGCAGGGTCCAACTGAACAAGAGCCACAGTGACAAATCCTTTGGCAAGTCGGCCAGTAGAGAGGGAAGTGTTACTTGGTAATGTCATTGCTTTTTATATGCTGTCTATTTTCCAGTCATCTGGTGGGATGGCTATGGTTGAGGGTCCTTATATATGTGAGAAGTATGTGATAATAAATCACAGAATTATAGAATAGTTTAGGTTGGAAGGGA
>WAAF01006028.1:14975-35612 GCA_013400475.1 Tricholaema leucomelas
ATTCTATGATTCTATGATTCTATGATTCTATGATTCATTCTAGCACAGTTGTCCTGAAAGTGGATGTTGCATGGGTGCTTCAAGGGTGTTTGAATTCATCACCTCAGTTTCTGATTTTGTTGCCAGAGAAAATTGTCTGGATCTCTTCACTCGCACTGACTGTGTCTGTTTCCCACCTGATGTTCACTCTAGTCAGCTCTTTGTTAATTCTCAGTACTGGCAATCTGCCTTTGCTGTATCTCATTACATGTAAGGGAGAGATCAGCTGGCCACGAGTCCTGTTTTCACCTCTCTGTCTTCACCTATGAAATGGAAATTACAGAGCTTTTTGACTTTCAGAGATATTATGGGGATAATGCACTGGAAGCTTTCAGATGCTGTGATATTTTCATAAATGGACCTATACAGCTTTCTGCAACTGGCAGAGAAGGTGATCTTTTACTGCAGTGGTTTATTGAATGAGGTTTTGGGTTTTTTTCTAATCTCTGCATAAGATTTTTGTCAAAGCACCTGTGAGAGTCTAAATCCTCTCTCTTGTTCATCAACAAAGACAAAGATTGCATCATCTCTCCCTAATCAACAAAGATAAAGGCTGCCATTATTAACCTCCGGGACTCAGACTCAGTGCTTGGCTGAAGGCTCAGGGATGTAAATCAACAGGCAATGCCTTGGAAACTCCTGGACCTCAGCATGTCTGGAACGCTCAGGATGCCTGCATCTTACCTCAGCTACCCCGAAGAGAAAAGGCTGATGTGTGTACGAGGTATGGACAGCGCAGGGAGGGGGCAAAGGCCCTCCCCTGGCGCTGCTGAGAATACACAGGAAGATTCCCTGAGGAACTGCAGATGTACAACCAGCTAAAAAACGGTATAAAAGGCAGGAGGAATGCCTGCCAAAGTGTGCACTTCCACCAGACTACCAAGGTGTGCACTTCTACCAGCCTACCAAATGGACCTCCACCAGACCACCAAGTGGACCTCTGCCAGACCACAAGAGCTGCACCACCACCAGAAGAACCCCTGACAAACTCCACAGAAGATCATCCCTGGGCCATGCACCTGTCTCTCTCTGCCTCCCATCTGAGGCTAAGGGTAATATGATCTCAGCTCTTTTCCATCCCTTCTTCTTTTCTTCTCCATCATTCTGTTTATCTCTCTCTCTCGCCCTTCTCTCTCTCTCCCTCTGTTTTGTCCAACCTTATCCTTTAATAAATAGTTTTGTGGTGATCTATGGTCTCGTTTGCACCTTAATTTCACACCACTGAAATCCATAAGAGCAGATCTTGTTCCTCTGGACAGAGATATTGTTAATCTCTGTTCTCTGGACCCTGACAGCCCTATTTAAACATGAATGCAAGGCATCAATGCTAAAGCAAAATGATATCTCAGCAGCACTAGTTGAAGACAGATTAGCAAGTGTTAGTTATTCTTTCAGTGGATGTCTTTATGTTTCCAATTCAGTGTCTTACAATCATATTTATTCCTGCTGCTGTTTTCCTTCCCTTTCTTGAGATATTGACATTATTATAAAGAATATTAAATTAATAAATCCCTCCTATACTTCAACAGACTAATCAAATAAATCCTCTTTTTCTTTTTTTCTTATATAACTATAAACACATTGCTTGGTTAATTTGCAGGGCTTATGGAGTGGGGTTTTTTTTACTAAATCATAGAATCATAGAATGGTTTAGGTTGGAAGGGACCTCAAGGATCATCCAGCTCCAACCCCCTGCCATAGGCAGGGACACCTCCCACTAGAGCAGGTTGCTCAAGGCCTCATCCAGCCTGGCCTTAAACGCCTCCAGGGAGGAAGCATCCACAACCTCCCTGGGCAACCTGTGCCAGTGTCTCACCACCCTCACTGTAAAGAACTTCCTCCTAACATCCAGTCTAAATCTCCCCTCTGCCAGCTTAAACCCATTCCCCCTCGTCCTGACATTACCAGACCTTGTCAATAGTCCCTCCCCAGCCTTCCTGTAGGCTCCCTACAGATACTGGAAGACTGCTACAAGGTCTCCTCGAAGCCTTCTCTTTTCCAGGCTGCAGAGCCCCAACTCTCTCAGCCTGTCCTCATAGCAGAGCTGCTGCAGCCCTCTGAGCATCTTCGTGGCTCTCCTCTGGACTGGCTCCAGCAGTTCCATGTCCTTCTTGTGTTGGGGGCTCCAGAACTGCACACAGTACTGCAGGTGGGGTCTGAGGAGAGCAGAGTAAAGGGGGAGAATCCCCTCCCTTGCCCTGCTGCCCACACTGCTCTTGATGCAGCCCAGCACAGGGTTGCTGTCTGGGCTGCATGTGCACACTGCAGGCTCATGTTGAGCTTTTCGTCAACCCAGACCCCCAGGTCCTTCTTCTCAGGGCTGCTCTCAGCCATTCCCCACCCAGCCTGTATCTGTGCCTGGGATTACACCGACCCAGGTGCAGGACCTTAGAGTGTGACTTTCATATTTGAAGACAATCTCTAAGAACTGTTCTCCTGATGCTGTGACATTTCTTTCCCATATCCTCTGTGCCTATTTGTTCTTTCAAATGGCATTTTAAACTCATTCTCAGCTTTAACTGGAGCTGGGTGGATCTGTGTTTTTACCTTACTTCCCTGGGTTACAGTGCAGGCAAGCTTGAAGCCATCAGAGTCCAATTACAAGATGATATACTTGTAAAATGTTTTTATTACCTCTGTGAATGCTGCCACAGTCTCTGATTGAGGCCACTGCACAACGTTGTAGTGAAAATAATCTAACAGGGTCCATTCTATTTTAGCCAAGAAGCTGCATCTTACTGCCAATAACACCTCCTTACCCTTAAATGGGTAGAAACACCTGTCCTTTTTCGCTTATCAGAACAGGATAAAAGGAGCACTTCTGTAAATGAAAATCATTCCCCAAGTGTCTTGCCTGGGAACTGATAGATGCATGCCCCTCAATAACCTCAAATTTGAGAGAAAGAACAACCTGTTTATAGGAGAGTGGATCTTATGAAAAGACAGTGAGAAAATTGCTTATAAGCACAGGGAAAAGAGAAATGATTTTGCAACGGGATGGAATGTTAAACACAACTCTGCATGAAAAGAACCTAGGGCCACCAAAATGCTCAGAGGGCTGGAGCACCTCTGCTATGAGGACAGGCTATGAGAGTTGGGGCTCTTCAGCCTGGAGAAGAGAAGGCTTCGAGGAGACCTTGTAGTAGCCTTCCAGTATCTGAAGGGAGCCTACAGGAAAGCTGGGGAGGGACTACTGACAAGGTCTTGTAATGACAGGACGAGGGGGAATGGGTTTAAACTGACAGAGGAGAGGTTTAAACTAGATGTTAGGAAGAAGTTCTTTACAGTGAGGGTGGTGAAACACTGGCACAGGTTGCCCAGGGAGGTTGTGGATACTCCCTCCCTGGAGGTGTTCAAAGATAGGTTAGATAAAGCCTTCAGTGACCTGTTCTAGTGGGAGGTGTCCCTGCCTATGGCGAGGGGGTGGAACTGGATGGACTTTGAGGTCCCTTCCAACCTAAAGCATTCTATGATTCTATATTAAAGAAGCTCATCTGAATAGAAATGGCCTGTGAGAACATCTATGGAAGGCTATATAAGTGCCTGGAATGCATTACTATTGTATACTAACTATAAATAAAAGGCTGAGTTCACTTTCAAAATGGCAAAAGCAAAGTTCACTTGGATTTGGTTGCAGATGATCCCCAGTTACAAAAAGAATACAATGTCTTCTAAATGTTCTGCACTTGGCCACAACAACCCCAAGCAATGCTACAGGCTGGGGACAGAGTGGCTGGAGAGCAGCCAGGAGGAAAGGGACCTGGGGGTCCTGGTGGATAGTAGGCTGAAGATGAGCCAGCAGTGTGCCCAGGTGGCCAAGAGAGCCAATGGCATCCTGGCCTGGATCAGGAACAGTGTGGCCAGTAGGAGGAGGGAGGTTATTCTGCCCCTGTACTCAGCACTGGTCAGGCCACACCTTGAGTGCTGTGTCCAGTTCTGGGCTCCTCAATTCAAGAGAGATGTTGAGGTGCTGGAACATTGTGATGGTTTGGGGTGTCTCCTGCCTCCCCCCCACTTTAGAAATCACCCAGACTAGACTCAGTCAGCTCTGGAAATCTGAATGAAGCTTATATTTACAGCTGGCACAATGTACAAGCAGATATTTACAGTATATACAGTTATAGACAGAAATAGACAAGTTCAGCCAGCAGCCTCAGCAATCCCCAGCAGGCAAAGCAGAAGTGAACAAACGAAGTGCAGAGCAGAAGTGACCTTAATCTTTGTTTTGCCTTTCTTCTTTACACATCTCAGCAAGGCTGTGAGGGAAGTAGACCTCACCATTGTTTTCATTTCTTAGCCTATCATCTAGTTCTTCTCACCAAAACATCCCAGCTATGCTCAAACTAGCACAAATGTGTCCAGAGAAGGGCAACAAGGCTGATGAGGGGTCTGGAACACAAACCCTATGAGGAGAGGCTGAGGGAGCTGGGGGTGTTTAGCCTGGAGAAGAGGAGGCTCAGGGGGGACCTCATTGCTGTCTACAACTACCTGAAGGGAGGTTGTAGCCAGGTGGGGGTGGGTCTCTTCTCCCAGGCAACCAGCAACAGAACAAGGGGACACAGTCTCAAGTTGTGCCAGGGGAGGTCTAGGCTGGATGTTAGGAGGAAGTTGTTGGCAGAGAGAGTGATTGGCATTGGAATGGGCTGCCCAGGGAGGTGGTGGAGTCACCGTCCCTGGAGGTGTTCAAGAAAAGCCTGGATGAGGCACTTAGTGCCATGGTCTAGTTGACTGGATAGGGCTGGGTGCTAGGTTGGACTGGATGATCTTGGAGGTCTCTTCCAACCTGATTGATTCTATTCTATTCTATTCTATTCTATTCTATTCTATTCTATTCTATTCTATTCCTTAAATAAAGAGGCTGCCAGCAGTGAAACACTCACCTGTGGTTCTGTCTCTTAGAATAGAATCATAGAATGGCTTACATTGAAAGGGACCTTAGAGATCTTCTACTCCATCCTCCCTGCCATGGGGAGGGACACCTGTCAACTAGACTTGGCTGCTCAAAACCTCATCCAGCCTGTCAGCTCATGTTGAGCTTTTCATCAACCCAGACCCCCAGGTCCTTCTCCTCAGGGCTGCTCTCAGCCATTCACCACCCAGCCTGTATCTGTGCCTGGGATTGCGCCAACCCAGGTCTCCAAGTTCTGGACACATGTCCTGTTTCCTCCCCATGCCTCCTACCTTTTGCAGTATTTTTATTGTTCTTATTAATACCTCCTTGGTGATTTAATTTACCCATACATCCTTTTTTTTCCCCCTGGAAATGCTGTAAAGATTCATACAACTTTTTTATTGTTGAGGCTGTGCCAGCATGAAATTATTTTCCCAGATGATGTGGTCCACACTCAACCTAGACAGCCAGTCTGCCTGTGAGGCAACATGTTCAGGGGTCAGGCAATAGCATGCACACTGAGAACAGCAGTAGGGCAAGAAGCTTGTGTAGCTAGAGAGCTGAGCAGAGGTGCTGTAACTTATTCCTCATTCCCCCAAATGTTAAGACTGTGTTTTTTTCATGGGCTGTGGGGATGGCAAAAGTGAGGGTGTGCTAGTTTGAAGCTAGCTAGAATGTTTTGTTAAGAAGCACTAGATTGCAGGCTGTGAAAGGAAAACAAGGGTGATGTCTACTTCACTCATAGGCTTGCTGAGAGATACAAGAATCAAAACATAGATAAAGCACTCCCTTCTGCTGGGGAGCTCTGAGCTACATCTCTCTAACCTCACCCTCCATTTCTCTGCTGTCTCTCTGATTAATCCACTTTGCTTCCTAACCCTCTGGCCGAACCTCCATTCTTCCTTGGGACTGGGGTAAGGTTGAGAGGGGTAGGGGGAAGGTGAGGGGTGGTTGAGAGCCCCTGCTGGGGACTCAGGT
Organism: Tricholaema leucomelas; assembly: GCA_013400475.1. Taxonomy (NCBI): domain Eukaryota; kingdom Metazoa; phylum Chordata; class Aves; order Piciformes; family Lybiidae; genus Tricholaema lacrymosa; species Tricholaema leucomelas. The sequence continues at coordinate 20,884 of WAAF01006028.1, forward strand.
TTCTGGGAGGGCTGTTGTGTTTCTGTATTACCTTTTCCCTTGTCTATTTCTGTCTATAACTGTATATACTGTAAATATCTGCTTGTACATTGTGCCAGCTGTAAATATAAGCTTCATTCAAATTTCCAGAGCTGGCTGAGTCTAGTCTGGGTGATTTCCAAAGGGGGAAGGGGGGGGCAGGTAACACCGAAACAATCACAGAGGGGCAGGAACCCGAAGGTAGCTTCACCACTGGGTCCCATTTATGGGTTCCTATTTCAAGCTGTGCATAGCAGCTCCCAGCCCTCCTCCTTGTAGGTACATTTGGCACTTTTACATGGTGCTGGAGTCTCTATTCTGAGAAAACAGTTCCTATTTATCTACAGAGCTAGTGCTGCAGTGCTGTAACAGTACCAGTTCCTGCCTGGGCACCTCCTAGCTTGCTATCTGGTAGGGCTAACTCACCTTTTGCCTGTTTTCTCCTCATGCTGCTGAAAAAGTGCCTGTTTCCAGGGGGTAGCTAACTCCTGCCAGCTGGAAACTAGAATGAGGTGGCTCTGTTAGCTTTCCTTGACTGCTTAATGCTTTTCTGCCCCTTATGATCACGGTCAGTAACACAGTAGTGATTCCCTATGTATGGAAAAGAGCTTTTCCTCTCCTCAGATGTACTTGTGATATGTCCCAGAGATTCACCAAGGGAAGATCATAGAATCAGTCAGTCAGGGTTGGAAGGGACCACAATGATCATCTAGTTCCAACTCCCCTGCCATGGGCAGGGACACCTCACACTAGATCAGGCAGTCTAGAGCCTCATCCAGTCTGGCCTTAAACACCTCCAGGGATGGGGCTTCCACCACATCCCTGGGCAACCATTCCAGGCTCTCACCACTGTCATGGTGAAGAACTTCTTCCTAGCATCCAGTCTGAATCTACCCATTTCTAGCTTTGTTCCATTCTCCCCAGTCCTATCACTACCTGACAGCCTATAAAGTCCCTCCCCAGCTTTCTTGTAGGCCCCCTTCAGATACTGAAAGGCCACAATAAGGTCACCTCAGAGCCTTCTCCTCTCTAGATTGAACAGCCTCAACTCCCTCAATCTCTCCTCATAGGAGAGCAGCTCCAGCCCTCTGATGGCCCTTCTCTGGGCACCTTCCACCACGTTTGTATCCCTCTTATAATAGGGCACAGATCATCTCACTTGCTGCACTGTAGGTTTGTTCTTCATCTGCTCAATTCTTAGGACACCTGCAGCAAGATTTTTTTGTGTTTTTCATCATTCATCTCACCTCTTTTCCCTTCTAACTCACATCCAGAGAAAAGACATGTCTTTCTTGTCATGTTACACAAAGGAGAGTAAGAAAAAAATAGTTCCCAAGTTGACATAGTCCTAAAGTTTCTAATCAGAGTGTAGGTTGAGGCTTATCGTATGAGAAGCAAATTCATACAGCAGAGCCTGGGGTTGAAATATTTACCAGACTGATGTGTCTGGAAAAAATGATGTGAGGTCTCTAAGCTTAAAGTTTAAGAGGGACAAGGTGGTGTGTAATTACCTGAGAAAGGGCTGGCAGATAGTGCAGGAGGGAGATCTCATCTAGGGAGGGAAATGTGCAATTTCTCATCTTCCAGAGACAGCAACATTCAAGAGGTTCAGTTTATCTCTTAGCACGAGATTGAAGCCACACATTGAAAGAAATAGATAAATAAAAAATCTAGACAGTGGGCTGGTTAGAGAGATTTGCTTCAAAAGCCACCATTCAGCCTTCAGAAGAACTCCACTGCAGGAGCTGGGCTATAGCTAATCAAAACAATCTGGATTAAAGTCAGTTTGAGTTTTAAATCCTTTGAGCTCCTCTTTTCCCTTTTACTTAGACCTGTCTCCCCCTGATTTCACAAGCACAAAAAGTAAGCAGCAGATAAGGGAGACCTTATCCCTCACAACAACTACCTGAAAGGAGGTTGTAGAGAGGTGGTCTCTTCTCCCTAGTAAAAAATGATAGGATAAATGGCTTCAAGCTGCAGCAGAGGAGGTTTTGATTGGATATTAACATAAAATTCATCACCAAAAGGGTTCTTGTACACTGGACTAGGCTCCCCAGGAAGGTGGTTGAATCCCTATCCCTGAAGGTGTTCAAAGAGGTATGGTGATAAGCCCATTTTAGCACCAGGCTTGGTAGAGCTATAAAATTATTTGACTCAGAGATCTTAAAGTTTTTTTTTCCAACCATTCTATGTTTCTATGATTCTATAATCTCACTTCTTTCTGCCAGCCTGCTAAGATTAGCAGCAGTCACACCACTGTGTCTTTTTGCTTTGTATCTAGTAGCTAGGACAGAAAAGACAGGTTCCACTTCTTTATTTCCTTCACTTAAAATTTGCTCTGTGTTCTCTGATAAATTAGCAAGGAGTTTTTGTTGGTGAGTCTTTTACCCTTCTCTGCTCTTAAATCCCAAGGCTTACTGAACAGTGACAATTGAAATGAGTGAGATTTCTGAAAACTGATGAGTGCAATTTTAAATGTCTCATTGAAACACATAACCAAATACACCTTAAAGCTGCCTGCAGGACAGCAATGTTCTTCTTTGTGAATTCACTGGCATTTTTGCCATTGTGAGGGATTTGATTAACTCAATGAAACTCATAATGCCAATGAGCTGTCAGTCTCTCTACTGTTTGTCATGGACTATCTCTAGTGCCTACTACCAATAGCCCTTTATATAAATCTGCTGTTGTCTGACTTAAGTGACAAAATGTAGATCCACCTGTCAAACATTTCAGTGGAATGCAGAATTAGAAGAGAAGAGAAGAGAAGAGAAGAGAAGAGAAGAGAAGAGAAGAGAAGAGAAGAGAAGAGAAGAGAAGAGAATCAACCAGGTTGGAAGAGACCTCCAAGATCATCCATCCCCACCTAGCACCCAGCCCTAGCCAATCAACCAGACCATGGCACTAAGTGTCCCATCCCTGAACACTTCCAGGGACAGCAACTCCACCACCTCCCTGGGCAGCCCATTCCAATGCCAATCACTCTCTCTGGCAAGAACTTCCTCCTAACATCCAGCCTATACCTCCCCTGGCACAACTTGATGCTTACTTTGGCCCACTTCTATAATTAGTAGCAAAGCACCAACTGACCCCTGCCTGGAATTTGATTTTCTTCCTCTCCCTGTTTACCTGCACTAACTACTGGATGTATTAAAAATGCTTTATCCAGAAATGTTCAGTGTGTACATGGACAGATTGGGCAATAAAAGGAAAGGGCTTTTTTAATTCTTGTTGATTAATGGGAAAATATTATTCTGTGGGACTGGAGGAGTTTTATCTGCCTCTGCCAGGGGCTTCTGCTGTAACCTGCACAAATCCTCCAGGACCAAACACAAGTAACTTATTTCACCAAAACAGGTGATTAGGTGCTTCCTACAACCCCCAGGTTCAGGACCTTACCAAATATTCCATCCCACCTTCTCTGCCCCACTGGGTCACTGTTCAGGAACACCTCCACAGTCTCACAGCAGCTCCCCAAGGATGGAGAGGGAGCAGTATTTGTACTGCCTGCCCCCAGTGCCGAATGAGGATGGTTGCCTAGCCCTAGTGCCATCAGAGCCTAGGAGTTGGGTTTACCTTACCAGATCCAGGTGTCTCTGCTGTGTAGAAACCTATATCTGCACAAGTCACTGTGTTACTTTGTCAGTGTAAAGAACTGCCCAGGTGGCCAAGAGGGCCAATGGCATCCTGGCCTGGATCAGGAACAGTGTGGCCAGCAGGACGAGGGAGGTTATTCTTCCCCTGTACTCAGCACTGGTCAGGCCACACCTTGAGTGCTGTGTCCAGTTCTGGGCTCCTCAACTCAAGAGAGATGTTGAGGTGCTGGAACGTGTCCAGAGAAGGGCAACAAGGCTGGTGAGGGGCCTGGAACACAAACCCTATGAGGAGAGGCTGAGGGAGCTGGGGGTGTTTAGCCTGGAGAAGAGGAGGTCAGGGCAGACGTCATTGCTGTCTACAACTACCTGAAGGGAGGTTGTAGCCAGGTGGGGGTTGGTCTCTTCTTCCAGGCAACCAGCAACAGAACAAGGGGACACAGCCTCAAGTTGTGCCTGGGGAAGTATAGGCTGGATGTTAGGAGGAAGTTGTTGCCAGAGAGAGTGATTGGCATTGGAATGGGCTGCCCAGGGAGGTGGTGGAGTCACCGTCCCTGGGGTGTTCAAGCAAAGCCTGGATGAGGCACTTAGTGCCATAGTCTAATTGACTGGCTAGGGCTGGGTGCTAGGTTGGACTGGATGATCTTGGAGGTCTCTTCCAACCTGATTGATTCTATTCTATTCTATTCTATTCTATTCTAACGACGTACTTTTGCCTCTTCTTTACCTGACTTATACTCTTTCTTTAGGCTGAGAAGGATGGCACTCTTGAAGCACCTATTTCTGGTCATTGGCTCAACCTCAGAGACCTGCATTTGTTCCTGTGAACACCCTTCTCTGATCCTTTATTCAGCTGTACATTAAGCAAAAAGCATGAGCTGGCTTATGTTCTCACAAGTTTCACCACGGTGCCTCAAGGCTTGTAGCAGATGAGTCTTTCAGCTCTGAATCTCTGTTCACATTTCATTCTATTTTAACTAGGAAAGGCTCAATCTGTGCCCATGCCTCATTTGCACTCAGGTGTAAGCAAGGACTTTTCACATTCTGAGACTGTGGGTAGAAGTTAGTGATGACAAATACAAGACAAATGTAACATCTCAGGGGCAACCAAGGATGAGACCAAGAAAATGCTAAAGAATGAGGAGGAGTGACAGACAGGATGGTTGGGAAGCATATCCCTGAATTCAGGAGCTGGCTGAATTTTACCTAGCTGGGACTGTGTGGAAGTAGGAGGGGATTTTTTTTTGCCATGAAATTGCTCAAGAAAATATTGTTGCTTTTATTCAAGGTAATTTCTCCATCTCCCTTTATCTAATTTTGTTTTGGTTTTGCTGGAAGCTGGTGAAAGGGAAATAATCTAATAGTCTGTATTTCCTGGAGTCATTTCTGTTCTCTGTCCTAGGAGAACTTTCTATCCTGATCACAAATGAAAAGGACACCTGTGGCATTAGCATGCCACAGAGGGACTTAAGACAGTTCCCTTGGATCAAGACAGGCTGAAAGAATAGGGGCTGTTTTGCCTGGAGAAGAGAAGGCTCTGAGGAGGCCTTATAACCACATTTCAATGTCTGAAGGAGAATTACAAGAAGGCTGGGAAGAACTGTTTAGAAAGGCTTGTAGTGTTAGGACAAGGGACAATGGTTTTAACCTGGAGCATGGTAGATTTAGGTTGGACACAAGGAAGAAGTTCTTTACAATGAGGGTGGTAAAATACTGGAATGGGTAGCCCAGGGATGTGGTTGAGGTCCCATCCCTGAGCAGTCTATCTAGTTGGAGGTGTCCCTGCTCACTGCAGTGGGGTCAGGCAAGATGACATTTGGGGATCCCCTTCAACCTGATGTAATGTGTGGATCTCTGAATTTCTCTTTTGTCATCAGGAAGTCACTTCCCTTTTGTATTGCTTTCCTTTTCTTACCCACTTCATTTACAAGTGTAGCCAGGCAGAGTTTGGTTTACCTTCTTCGTTTGGGCAGAGATTATGGTAGCCATGGAGTCCTGACAGTGCAGGACAGAGGAGGTACTCAAGTGTTTGGTGGCCTTAGGGTGAAACACAAACTTTCAGGAGCCTAATGTCCTGCTGGCCCTTGTGGTTGCTCCCAGCCATCTGTGAGTGCTGTGATGATGAGCATGGTGGGATATAGAGTGGGCATCACCTGGAGACAGTGCAGGGATCTGGTATAAAATTCTGTGAGGCCAAGCAAGAGAGAAAGGGACTTGAAAAGAATTCTCCTCCCCACCTTGGAGTCTAAAGGAAAAAAAAAACCTAGCATTTTCTAATTCCTAACTTGTTAAAAAGGAAACCAAATAAAACCCCAACACAATGAGGTGCAGACTTAGGCAAAATGTGGCTGCTTTTGTAATGATGGCTCTCATCTTGCAGGTCCTACTGTAACTGCTTTGCCAAGATGCTGGCAAGCATTGTACTTAACTTTCAGGACTATGTCTAAGTGGCTGCAAAAGAATATTTGAGGGCAAAGTCTGGGGAATAAAACTACATTACTGTTAGATGAGCAAATACAAGAAATTATAATACACTATTATTCGTGGGTTTTATTCACTTGAAATATCAGAACCTATGACCCATGAGTCCAGGAGCAGAGTCTCAGGATTTTTATTTCTGCTGCTCATGTGCTGTCTCTGGAGTCCAGCAGTTTGTAATTGAGGTATTATTCACTTCAATAATATGTACTGTTGAAACTGACTCTGTTCATAGCCAGCACCTCAGCAGTACAAGTTGAGCTGCACAGTCAGCAGCAGAGGGAACTCTAATAACAGCCTACAGAGCCGTTGTTAGAGCAGCATCAATAACTTCCTTTTACACCCACGCTGCAGATAGGCAGGAAAAACAGTATATGGATGTAATCTTCAGAACCAGGTTTAAAATGAAGAATAAGAAACTTCCATTTTAAAAGAAACAATTACAATTCTCTGTGAGTTGGCCACAACAACCCTAGGCAACACTACAGGCTGGGGACAGAGTGGCTGGAGAGCAGCCAGGAAGAAAGGGACCTGGGGGTACTGGTAGGTAGTAGGCTGAAGATGAGCCAGCAGTGTGCCCAGGTGGCCAAGAAAGCCAATGGCATCCTGGCCTGGATCAGGAACAGTGTGGCCAGTAGGAGAAGGGAGATTATTCTGCCCCTGTACTCAACACTGGTCAGGCCACACCTTGAGTGCTGTGTCCAGTTCTGGGCTCCTCAATTCAAGAGAGATGTTGAGGTGCTGGAAGGTGTCCAGAGAAGGGCAACAAAGCTGGTGAGGGGCCTGGAACACAAACCCTATGAGGAGAGGCTGAGGGAGCTGGGGGTGTTTAGCCTGGAGATGAGGAGTCTCAGGGGGGACCTCATTGCTGTCTACAACTACCTGAAGGGAGGTTGTAGCCAGGTGGGGGTTGGTCTCTTCTGCCATGCAACCAGCAACAGAACAAGGGGACACAGTCTCAAGTTGTGCCAGAGGAGGTCTAGGCTGGATGTTAGGAGGAAGTTGTTGCCAGAGAGAGTGATTGGCATTGGAATGGGCTGCCCAGGGAGGTGGTGGAGTCACCGTCCCTGGAGGTGTTCAGGAAAAGCCTGGATGAGGCACTTAGTGCCATGGTCTAGTTGAGTGGCTAGGGCTGGGTGCTAGGTTGGACTGGATGATCTTGGAGGTCTCCTCCAACCTGGCTGATTCTATGATTCTGTGTTTCTATGATTCTGTGGTTTTTGTTCCCATCTTTGAGATCTGCTGTTACTTAACTCGTCCAGCTCTCCTTATGGACCAAGCTAACACTTGCACATCTCTTTCAGATCCTAAGTGCTATATAAATACAAACTGATGTTTAGCTACTTCGTGGTGAATAATTCAGCAGACGAACAGCATCTAGGATTTCTTTTGTGTCTTTCTTTTCCTGTTCCTGAACTGCCCACAGACAGCATCTCTCCCCCCACCCCGTTTCTCCCCTAGTTATGTTTGCTGGTAAGTAATATCTGTAAATAATCCTTAATCTGCATCTTTGCTAGGAATATGCAAAGTTTCAACTAAATGCTGCTTTTAGCTTGACAGATGTCACACATTGCTATGCCATGCTCTTCTGAAATGTGTGCACATTTCTTTCTTTGATCCAGTGATCTTGTCTCTGAAGTTGCTTGTGAGCAAGAGGGGAAGAAAAATGAGGTGAATTCACTTAGCCATTCTTGCTGTTTACATTATGGTGCACTTTAAGACTTTAGCATAATTCATGGATTCATGAAGCTGGATATTTATAGCAGGAAGCAATTCCTACCAAAACACTGAAACACTTTGCGTGGATTAACTAAGTTATTTAAACTGGTACCACAAATTTTAATCCCTGTTTTAAAGTGAGGGCCACAAACTGTGCCCACCCTGGACTTGTTTGCCCTGTGTGAAGGCATTAGCACCTCCGTAAGGCTGGAGTTTTTGGAAGCTCTTGTGCTCCAGATGCTAGAGCAGAGATTCATAGGGTCACAGGATGCTAGGGGTTGGAAGGGACCCAAACAGATCCTCGAGTCCAACTCCCCAGTTGCCCTGCAAATTAGGGAGAGGACCAGAGGGGCACAGTGGAGGAGGTATTTTCATATAGTCTGTGGGGTGGAAAACTGAGCTGAGGATCTGGCTGCTGGCCAAGGCTAACTCAGTGCAGAGAAGCGCAAAGTCCATGGATGAAACTGAATAGAGTAGAATAGAATAGAATAGNCTGGCTACAACCTCCCTTCAGGTAGTTGTAGACAGCAATGAGGCCACCCCTGAGCCTCTTCTTCTCTAGGCTGCACACCCCCAGCTCCCTCAGCCTCTCCTCGTAGGGTTTGTGTTCCAGGCCCTTCACCAGCCTTGTTACCCTTCTCTAGACAATTGCCAGCCTCAGCAAGGAGCTTCCTGAAGCAGCCAATAAGGAAACACAGAGAACAAGGAAGTGTCTTTATTTCACTCTCCTCTGTGGATTTTCTAGCCTAACTATAGTCAGGATGCTGATGGAGAAATGTCCTGTCTGTACTTCATAGCAATTCTACAGGTTTGTCACAACCAGAAACGCAGAAACTGTCTTTGGAAAAAGGACATCAACACAGGATTGTTCCCTCCCATGATAACCATGAGCTCCAAAGGCAGCCTCCTTGCTATTTCCTTTTTTTTGCCCAGTATATCTTTTATTTATTCACGCCAGGAAGAATAGCAGGCTGTAGAGAGCTCAGATGCTCCCTTGGTCTGTGTTTTGGGCATTGCCCTAGAGCTACAGAGAGGTGGCTCTGACGTAGTTCGCAGAGATTCCCGTTTCTGGGTCAGTGTTCACCCCAGAGCTTTCTTGCCGTTGTCTGGAAGTAAATTGCTTTTCCTTTTTCAAAGACAGTGCTGGTAAATGTTTTCAGACTACATCTTTGAATGCAACTGCTTTTACCAGGCATACAGAAGACAGCCAAGGTTTTGGACCTTGGTGAGATATCAGCTAAGCCCTGTCAAGACCTTGTCACTTGTGACCATGCTATGAGGACAGGCTGAGAGAGTTGGGGCTCTGCAGCCTGGAGAAGAGAAGGCTTGGAGGAGACCTTAGAGTGGCTTTGCAGTATCTGAAGGGAGCCTACAGGAAGGCTGGGGAGGGACTATTGACAAGGTCTGGTAATGTCAGGATGAGGGGGAATGGGTTTAAGCTGGAGGAGGGGAGATTTAGACTGGATGTTAGGAGGAAGTTCTTTACAGTGAGGGTGGTAAGGCACTGGCACAGGTTGCCCAGGGAGGTTGTGGATGCTTCCTCCCTGGAGGTGTTTAAGGCCAGGCTGGATGAGGCCTTGAGCAGCCTGCTCTAGTGGGAGGTGTCCCTGCCTATGGCAGGGGGTTGGAGCTGGATGATCCTTGAGGTCCCTTCCAACCTAAACCATTCTATGATTCTATGGACAGAAGTAGGATTTGGGGTAAAAAAGATATTTAAATATTGAAAACTAAGGAACCTCTCAAGATGAGGCACTGGATGAGCAGTAGTCTTGAGCATCATGGAATCTTCCTATATCCCACTTGAAGTGCTTAGTTTCCTTTATAGACCTGAGCAGAATTTATTTATTCAAGGTCACAGAAGGAACATGGAACTGGCTTTAAATACCCTGATCTGCAGCCCAATTGCTTACACATAAGGTTGCTCCTAAAGTATCTGTGGAATAGTTTCGATGCTGTTGCAGCAGTTTCTTGCCTAAGAAGAGGTAGCAAGGAGACAGAACAAAGTGAAGCCAGTGGTCAGGGCAGGCACAGAGAGAGGAACAACAATTTTTACCAGGGAAAAGAAGAGGAGAAAAGAAAATACTAAGAAGTCCAGAATCAACAGACACATATTCAGCAGCAGAGGCTGTCAGGAAATCTCCACACATTCAAGTACTTGTCTGCAGAGATGTTTTAAAATCATAATCATCATGAGTGGGGAAGGAGCATGAGAGAGATGTAGAAAAAGATCTATACAAAAGAAAAAACAGTTTTCCCTTAGTAAATTCTTTCAGAACAATATTTTTTTCTGAATTCTGCTCATGAAACTCCTGATTAGGATCAATTAAGGTTGTGCTGAGAGGAGGGAAGTGGCTACCAGAAAGAAGGAAACACTCCTGCTTTTATTGCTGTTTGTGGCAAGATCAGAAGTGGCTTCTTAGAAGCCTGAGAAAGCTTCTGCTGGCACATTGCAGGTTATAATAAACAAGGAAAAAATTACTTCCTATCGCTGACTGACTAATTATATCTGCACAGTTCAAACTAAGATGTTCTGAGATGTCTCTTTGCAGGCAGAGCAGGAATGCAAGCCTCTGCTATTTGATCTCTTCTCTTACATTTACATTTGGTATTCATGAAAAGGAGCAGAGCAGGGTAAGCAAATGCTGGGCAAGCTCTGCCCACGCACCCCTGTCACAGTATCACAGTCTCACAGTATCACCAAGGTTGGAAGAGACCTCATAGATCATCAAGTCCAAGCCGTTACCACAGAGCTCAAGGCTAGACCATGGCACCAAGTGCCACGTCCAATCCTGCCTTGAGCAGCTCCAGGGACGGCGACTCCACCACCTCCCTGGGCAGCCCATTCCAGTAGCCAATGACTCTCTCAGTGAAGAACTTTCTCCTCACCTCAAGCCTAAATTTCCCCTGGCGCAGCTTGAGGCTGTGTCCTCTTGTTCTGGTGCTGGCTGCCTGAGAGAAGAGAGCAACCTCCTCCTGGCTACAACCACCCCTCAGGTAGTTGTAGACAGCAATAAGGTCTCCCCTGAGCCTCCTCTTCTCCAGGCTAAACAATCCCAGCTCCCTCAGCCTCTCCTCGTAGGGCTGTGCTCGAGGCCTCTCCCCAGCCTCGTTGCCCTTCTCTGGACACGTTCAAGCATCTCAATGTCCCTCTTAAACTGGGGGGCCCAGAACTGGACACAGTACTCAAGGTGTGGTCTAACCAGTGCAGAGTACAGGGGCAGAATGACCTCCCTGCTCCTGCTGGCCACACCATTCCTGATGCAGGCCAGGATGCCATTGGCTCTCTTGGCCACCTGGGCACACTGCTGGCTCATGTTCAGGCGGGTATCAATCAGCACCCCCAGATCCCTCTCTGTCTGGCTGCTCTCCAGCCACTCTGACCCCAGCCTGTATCTCTGCATGGGGTTGTTGTGGCCAAAGTGCAGCCCCTGGCACTTGGAGCCATTGAATGCCATCCCCTTGGACTCTGCCCATCTGTCCAGGCGGTCAAGGTCCCGCTGCAGAGCCCTTCTGCCCTCCAGCCCAGCCACATCTGCCCCCAGCTTGGTGTCATCTGCAAACTTGCTGATGACTGACTCGATGTCTTGGCATTTTAGCCCTACTCTGTGTAGGAATATGCAGATGTGGCCTGCCCTTAGCTTCTGTGTGGTTATTTTCAGTTCAAAGTAAGCTACAATAAGTCCCATAGCATTTGTGTGCCCCACATGCTGCATTATTTGCAAGTGCAGAACATCAGGAATGCCAGAGGAACTGCGAATAGGGAAGTCTTGTTAAAGAAAGGTCCTTAAACTGGAGCCATGTGCTGTCTGCATCTTGTCTCCCAAAACACAGACCCTCTGCTATGCCCAATGCCCAAGCTCCAGAGTATTTTGAGAACATAATATAAAATACAGTGAGCCATATTTCTGTGCATCAGAGGTTTCAACAAAGGTCAGACACAGCCACTGTCAGTGCAAACTTAAGCTGGTTTTAGCTTCCCTTTGAGGGAATTGCAATCCATGCAACACTAACTTGAAGCATTCAATATGTATGGGTATCCAAAACTGCTCAAGAGGAAAGCTACTCTTAAACTGCAAGTCCTGCAAAAGTTCTTTGCACCCAGCTTTCTAGAAGGACTCACAACAAATTCCTTTCCTTGCCATCTGGTACCTGAGAGCCTTACAGTAGCAGCTTCATTATTCTTGTACAAGTGAAGGCAAATATTATTTGTGGAGTGAGTCACTTTGCTTCATATGCTGATTACTATCTCATCACAGGCTCCAGTCAAAGACATTTTCATGAAGCCCAGACAGCTGACTTACTAAACCCAGAGGCAGCCAAGTGTAAAGGAGTTGAAGTCAGATGAAGAGATAGGACTAGGATATTTTTGCCTCCTCCTGTAAGTGACAACATGGCTGTGGATGCTCCTCTGAAAGCCCAGGCTAATGCCTACAGAATCTGGGAAGGGCAAAGAGTAATTTAAAGATCAGGGTATGCTGCTTATGTCTCAGTATTAAATTGCATTTAGTGGGTCAGCAGAATTTTATTCCACAGATTGGCTCCTTTGACTGCTGCAGTAGTATGAGTGTAAAATGTTAAAACATGATTCTGCCACAAAGGTGGATGTTCCTATTACAGCAAGTCAACACACCACAAGAGCTTATGACACAGAGGTACAATTACCTACTGCTACCCTGGACAAAACAAACTATCTCCCAGGTCTTACAGCTAAGCTGAGATCCTCCTCTAGTTTATTCCACACGGATGAGTTTTTTTTTGGAAGTACTACATTCAGAAAAGCAAGAAGAAAAGTGTTGTACTCCATTACAGTGCACATGTTCCCTGCCACACATGTGGCTGCCTGGAGAAGAGCAAGGACATTCCCAGATTTAGTGAGGTCTTGCAACACCAGGATAACTGTTGTTTGTGGATGGAGCAGGTCACTGATCTTGGATAGCTATATGTGGCTGTCACAAACAGTGTGCTTTCCCCACAAAGATGGAAAGCTTTGTGCTTCTGTTCCATAAAAGAACCAAGATTTTGATCTGACCTGGTAAAACCCAAAGGTTCTTCTGCTCTGATAGAAGATCAGAGTATTCCTCTGAGATGGTAACACTCCCTAAGAGTTTGTTCTCTATTGTGGCTTAAATCCAGCCAGCAACTAGAATAGAATAGAATCAACCAGGTTGGAAGAGACCTCCAAGATCATCCAGTCCAACCTAGCACCCAGCCCTATCCAGTCAACCAGACCATGGCACTAAGTGCCTCATCCAGGCTTTCGTTGAACACCTCCAGGGACGGTGACTCCACCACCTCCCTGGGCAGCCCATTCCAATGGCAAATCACTCCCTCAACTAAGCACCACACAGCCCAGTTTCTCCTGAGGTCAAGCTCTGAGCAAATATTAATAATACATATGTCTTTGTAGATCCACTTTTGCAGTGGGTGTAAAAAAAATTAGGCTGCATGAGTCACATGGAAGAGGAGGGAGGATAGGAGTGAGATGGCCACATCCCACTTCATATAAGCCTTTGAAAATGTAGGGGATGGAATTAAAATAAAACCTATGGATGCACAGGGGAAGAGTCCATCTTTCCTCCTTTAAGAAAAAAACATAGTTCTCAGCCTGAAAATCTTCTCACTTGCACTTCAGGTTTAAGTCCCTTTGTATGTCAGAGAGAAAATTCTTTCCTTTATAATCTTCTTGCTGGCCTATAGGTAATTGAACAGCAGATCCACACTGTAAACCCTTCAAAAGGAATTACTAGGATTGCATATCTCATATTCACCTCATTTTGCCCTTTTCAGATGTTGAATGCAAGGCATCAATTCCTTCCTAATCCACATAACTCAGATACGTGGACATTTCTGCCAAGACACTTCCTCCTATTCCTTCCTTGCCTAGCAACAGTTTCAAGAGAGAACTAGCTGGACTCAGAAAGTTATATAAAACTTAGCTTGAGAAGCAGAGATGGCTTTCCAGTATCTGAAGGGAGCCTACAGGAAGGCTGGGGAGGGACTATTGACAAGGTCTGGTAATGTCAAGACGAGGGGGAATGGGTTTAAGCTGGAAGAGGGGAGATTTAGACTGGATGTTAGGAGGAAGTTCTTTCCAGTGAGGGTGGTGAGACACTGGCACAGGTTGCCCAGGGAGGTTGTGGATGCTTCCTCCCTGGAGGCGTTTAAGGCCAGGCTGGATGAGGCCTTGAGCAAGCTGCTCTAGTGGGAGGTGTCCCTGCCTATGGCAGGGGGTTGGAGCTGGATGATCCTTGAGGTCCCTTCCAACCTAAACCATTCTATGATTCTATGATTCTGTGATTCAGTGGCATGTCCTTTAAATGAGGGCGTTGGGGTGAAAGTTATAGTTCTGACAACGAAGACCACATACAACCCTGTGAATGCCTCCTCCACAGAAGGAAAGCATTCTACAAGCAATGCAGAGAGACAGAATTGAGGTCCACAGTCTGAGCCATCTGCCTGTATCTCTTTTAGGAGTACTTAAAGCATTGTCGTCACCCTGGCGGGATTAAGTTCTATGAGGAAACCATGCCTGGTTTCTGTTGCAGAGCAAGCTTTAATCATTATAACTGGTCACCAGTCTCTCTAGGAAACACGTTGTGCAGAACTCACACATGAGGATGTTGCGGAGGGATTCTGCCACCTACGCCAATTGTCGCGGAGGGGGTTCTGCCCTTATCGCCCGTTGGTGGCGAAGGGGAGAAATCAACAGGTGTGAGATAATTTATATAAAAATATATTTATTAAACTCAATATTCTTAACTCTCAACACCCCCCAACCACTATACTAACATTAAATGGGATGCATTCAATTCATGGTCATGGAGTACCTTATGGGAAATATCACAAACGGCTTATTAATAACTGTATGACAATGACTAGCATAGAACTATTAACAGAGAGAGTTTTCCCTGCGGCTACTGC
>WAAF01006028.1:35962-70691 GCA_013400475.1 Tricholaema leucomelas
AGGATGAGGGGGAATGGGTTTAAGCTGGAGGAGGGGAGATTTAGACTGGATGTTAGGAGGAAGTTCTTTACAGTGAGGGTGGTAAGACACTGGCACAGGTTGCCCAGGGAGGTTGTGGATGCTTCCTCCCTGGAGGCATTTAAAGCCAGGCTGGATGAGGCCTTGGGCAACCTGCTCTAGTGGGAGGTGTCCCTGCCTATGGCAGGGGGTTGGAGCTGGATGATCCTTGAGGTCCCTTCCAACCGAAACCATTCTATGATTCTATGATTTATTAGCTGTGGGCCCAGATCAGTGGTCTCATTGGCCACCAATAACCAATCAGGCTTGCAGCCAGCCAACCTTGCCATAACAGGCAAGGAGCCACAGGCCTGGACTTTCCAAACATGGGGCTCACATGGGCCTAGCACCCGGCAAGCCTGAGCTGAGCATGTGGGGGCTTACACAACCTAAAGCCTGGGCAGGCCAGACTGCACGGCACCAGGCCTGTTGTGCCCCTCTGTGCTGGCCATGTGCTCACTCCTGATTAAGAGCAGGAAAAACATGTCCAGGCAGGGCAAGGCATATGCAAGTCTATTTTCGGGCCTATGGGCCCTCCACAACAGAGGAGCATTAGTGACAAGGGAAATAGAAATGAAGAGGCACACCCACATGATGCTTTCCTTGACATTTCTGTGCTCCATGCTGGAGGTGACTGTCACCAAGGTGATATTAAGGGCTCTTGGCAGCTGACTGTTTAGACTTTGAAGTCATTGCACTTCTCACATGTTCAATATAGTTATTTTGCCCTTGAGTGTTAATATAACTTAATGCACTGGCTTGGTATCCTTGGTGCAGCAGTTCAGTTTTGTCCCACTTGTCTTCACAGGTATGAGCTGGACACTCAGCCTACACGTGCTGCTATCCATCTACAGAACAAGAATTGGATCTTCTCTCCTTCTGTGCTCTGGAGTGGGGAAAGGAGAGATGAGAGATTTTATGATGACAAAACATCCTTATTTGTAGATAGGTAGAAGTAAATAGAAACTTATGATTAAGGAACAGTAGGAAAGTTTTGTGAAGTCAAGCACTGAAAAATGAGAAAAGGCCAGCACCAAACATGCTTGTGCAGTCTTAATTTATCCTGCTTGTGCATGTATATTATAATGTCTTTAGCTATACAGTCACATCTTGTTTTGTTTCCAAGACCCTGTTTTAGTCACTGTGCAGGGTAATCCATGTTTTCTTGCTGAACAACTAGTCAATAATCTTCCTTTCCTTCGTGGCTCAATGGGTAAGATTAGCCTTTCAGTTACCATGTATTGGCCAAGCCTGAAAATGGAATGGACCATGTCTCTCTCTCTCCAAGGGTTCTCACCACTCATATTTCAGTGTTTTAAAAATGATTAATGTCTACTGTGGTAGTATGGGACACTGCATTTGCATGCAGTGACAAAATTTAACTGGGACAGTCAGTGTATGTGCTCCGAATGTAAAACTTTGAGACGATGGTGATGAAAGGGATTACAAACCTCAACTTGTGCAATAAATACATCTTCAGATTCCTGCAGTTTTTAGGAGGGAGGCATTGGAAATAGGTAATAGGAGAATCAAAAATTTTCTAGCCTAATGTGTAAATGGCTGACAGGAATGATTTGATTTAAGGACGCTGAAGTAACCCAGAATCGTTACAAAATCCGTTCCATAAGCCAAAAGTTGGAGTTGGTGTTTATTGCAGACTGTGTTCATTGTCCTTTCATGACTTTTCTATCAAATGCACCTTGTTTATAAGTAGCACCAAAGTATTCAGCAAATACATGAAAATCTCTCCCTCACTGGTAGGGTGGATTTTTTCTGGGTCCAACTTCTTCATCGGTAATACTCTCTGAGAGTGGAGTTTCATTAAGCCTCTGTTGACAATTCATTTAGCACATTGAAACCTGGTTTCCTCTACCGTGGTTGTTTGGATTTGGCAAGCCTAAAGGGGTCATAAGTTCCTGAATCTCATTACCTGGTGAGTGGAACTCTGAGGAGCAGAGTGGGATAGAGTATTTCAGAACAAATACTGCTGGGAGCAAATTTCTAGTTCAGGTGGGATTCATCTTACTTATCTTCCACCCTCTGAATCTGAGGTAACTTGATTGAGGTAATCTTTAGGCTCTCAAAGAGAGAGAAGCTAACCACTGCAAGTCACCCTCTCTCTATTAGACATTTCATGAAGATGGATGCCCATTTGGAAACACTAGTCTTTATTTGTTAACTATAGGGAAAACTTTGAAATTGGAGGAGATGTGTAATGTTCAGATAGCTCAAATCTGGGGAGAGACATCTCTCCTAAGGGCCTGATGGAACCTGCTTGAGTGCTGTGTTTTCCATTCAGAACATTAGGGCATGCTTTGTCAAACAGTTTCATCACATTCAACCTTTACTTGTATAACATCCATTTTTTACTCAGATGCAAGGAATCTGAAACTTCCCCATTATGCATCAGCATAGTATAGGTTGCAACCCAGTTTTTATTGGATGGCTATATGTCATGAATTGTGTTGATGAGGAAAGAGAAAGGTGAAAACCTGCAGGCCGATGTGGCAGATACTTCAGTTCATGTTTAACTCCACCAGACTGTGTCACTGTCCTGCATAACTGAAAAAAGAAACACAACAAAATACAGTCATGTGCATATCTGCCTGCACTCTGCTTTCAGTAACAAGTAAAGAAAGAGTCCCTTTTACCCTTCATCCCTTTTTACCCTTCCATACACATATAGTCATGGTAGACACATTTGCTATGCTTAAGGTTGACAATGGAAATACTAAAGCTCAAGAGAAAATCAGCTGGAGTATAGCACAAATCTTCACACAAACACTTTGGCCACAACAACCCCATGCAGAGATACAGGCTGGGGTTAGAGTGGCTGGAGAGCAGCCAAACAGAAAGAGATCTGGGGGTGCTGATTGATACCCACCAGAACATGAGCCAGCAGTGTGCCCAGGTGGCCAAGAATGCCAATGGCATCCTGGCCTGTATCAGGAACAGTGTGGCCAGCAGGACAAGGGAGGTTATTCTGCCCCTGTACTCAACAATGGTCAGACCACACCTTGAGTTCTGTGTCCAGTTCTGGGCTCCTCAATTCAAGAGAGATGTTGAGGTGCTGGAATGTGTCCAGAGAAGGGCAACGAGGCTGGTGAGGGGCCTGGAACACAAACCCTATAAGGCTGAGGGAGCTGGGGGTGTTTAGCCTGGAGAAGAGGAGGCTCAGGGCAGAACTCATTGCTGTCTACAACTACCTGAAGGTTGATTGTAGCCAGGTGGGGGTTGGTCTCTTCTCCCAGGCAACCAGCAACAGAACAAGGGGACACAGTCTCAAGTTGTGCCGGGGGAAGTATAGACTGGATATTAGGAGGAAGTTGTTGCCAGAGAGAGTGATTGGCATTGGAATGGGCTGCCCAGGGAGGTGGTGGAGTCACCGTCCCTGGAGGTGTTCAGGAAAAGCCTGGATGAGGCACTTAGTGCCATGGTCTAGTTGAGTGGCTAGGGCTGGGTGCTAGGTTGGACTGGATGATCTTGGAGGTCTCTTCCAACCTGGTTGATTCTATTCTATTCTATTCTATTTTTTATATTCCTTCTTTGTGAACACTGGATTATTAATGAAGATTTCAGCAGGGACATGGTAAGAGGTAGAAAAAACTCTGCAGAGTTGAACACCCTTATAGAAGAGAGCAGGCAGCTCTCTCTTTCAGAGAACTGCACTGTACTGTTGGCTCTATTGTAAACTGCAAACAGTCACCTAAGCTCTTGATGCCTCTGCCTCGTCTTATAAAATAGAATGATGATAATTTATGACAGTGCTAGAGTATGAAAAGAGCAATATTTTCTGCTATTGAAATAGCAGGCACTAGAGCTGTTAGAATGCCACCATCAGATACTTACTGGGCTTTTTTTAACTTCCTAAACGAAGTCAGGCATTTTACATGCACAACCTTTTCAGCATTATTGTCATCAAACAGCAATGAGGCAGACTTTTAATTGTGCATTCAGTCACAGAAAAGATATTGGAAACTTCTGTGCTTTTGCATCCAGGAAAAGTGAAATATTGACATGGGATAACTATCACAGCATCACAGTCTCACAGTATCATCAAGGCTGGAAGAGATCTCATAGATCTTCAAGTCCAACCTTTTACCACAGAGCTCAAGGCTAGACCATGGCACCAAGTGCCACGTCCAATCCTGCCGTGAACAGCTCCAGGGACGGCGACTCCACCACCTCCCTGGGCAGCCCATTCCAGTAGCCAATGACTCTCTCAGGGAAGAACTTTCTCCCCACCTCAAGCCTAAATTTCCCCTGGTGTAGCTTGAGGCTGTGTCCTCTTGTTCTGGTGCTGGCTGCCTGAGAGAAGAGAGCAACCTCCTCCTGGCCACAACCACCCTTCAGGTAGTTGTAGACAGCAATAAGGTCTCCCCTGAGCCTCCTCTAGGGCTTATATTTTTGCAGATGGGAGACAGAGATACCACCACTAATTGTGGTGTAACTGCATAGCTCCCTTGTGATTTGTGAGCTGCTGATAAAAGCAGTGTTGAAAAGATATTCTAAAATACTTTTGAATGACAAACTGTTCTGAAGCAATCACAGTCCGTTAGTGGTTGCCTTTACAAAGCACAGAGAGAAGACCAGGAAAATTATTTACTAGCAGTTATTCAGTCAGATCTATTGAGAAATAATCTTCTCAGACACTGGAGCTCTGAGTAAGAGCCTTCATTTTACAATTTAATTTCTCCCTGTGTGCTGACATTTCTTGTATGTTTTCCTCATGTGCTAGTTTGAGCCTAGCTAGAATGTTTTGGTGAGAAGAATTAGGTAATAGGCTGAGAAATGAAAACAATGGTGAGGTCTACTTCGCTCACAGTCTTGCTGAGATGTGTAGAAAGGAAAAGCAAAACATTAGATAAAGTCACTTCGCTTGGGCACTTCACTCTGGGCTGTGCTCTCGGCTCTTTGCCTGATGCGGAGCTGAGGCTGCTGGCTGAACTCCATCTTGCTTTCTAACCTCACCCTCCATTTGCTTTGCTGATTCACCTTTGCTTCTTAATCCCCTTGGCCGAACCTCCATTCTTCCTTGGGACTGGGGTAAGGTTGAGAGGGGTAGGGGGAAGGTGAGGGGGTGGTTGAGAGCCTCTCCTGGGGACTCAGGTTTCTGGGAGGGCTGTTGTGTTTCTGTATTACCTTTTTACCTTGTCTATTTCTGTCTATCTATACTGTAAATATCTGCTTGTACATTGTGCCAGCTGTAAATATAAGCTTCATTCATATTTCCAGAGCCGGCTGAGTCTAGTCTGGGTGATTTCTAAAGTGTATGGGGGAGGGGGACACCCAAACCATCACACCTCACCTCTGAAATTCGTAACCACAGGATTTGGTTAAAAATCTTTACTTTGAAGCAATTAGTTGTATCACCTGTGCAGACGTTACAGCCTTTCTCTGCAGCAGATGAGGTATGTGTGTCATTCTTGGGGTGACAATTCCAGCTCTGATCTCTCTGCTTAGAATGGGACTAGTGTAGAAATAGGAAGGGTGTCACATTTGCTTTGCTATTTCTGGCCCAAGGGTTGCAAACAGCTAAGCCATCTGCAGAAGAATCATAAGGAAACAAGGAATGGCTGGCACTCACTTTTCCATTATCTAAATACCATGTGTGAGCCACAGAACTATATATCTTCCTTAGAAAACGAAAGTAAAATCAGAAGAGAGATAAAAAAAAGTATTCCTGGACCCTTTCTTACTCTTCTTCTCTAATACCCTTTCTTACTCTTCTTCTCTAATAAACATACAAATCATGACACTCTGCATGCAGAGAAATGTTCATTGTAATGATAGGACCTAACACAGCTCCATCTTAAAAACATCCCCCCCCCCATCTCTGACTTGACCCACCTTTGTCAAAATACAGAATTAAAGGAATAAATGTTGCTAGAAAGGAGAGAACAATGAAAAGTTGTAGTAAAGAACAAAAGGAAAGTTGTCACCTGGGAGGTAAGGGAATCAAAGAAGTTAAGACAGATAGCAAGGCTGTTCTCTCACTGACTTCTTAAGGGATATACAGATACTGTATTCAGTGGCATAGGGAATCAAGACCAGAGGGCAGGAGACTCTGAAAACAAAGCTTTAGGAGCTGGGGGCATATTTGAGTTTTGTCATCTGCACTGTGTTCTGCCTGCCCCTTAACAAGCATGGTGAGGGAGGATGCTCCCAGCAAACAACTGCTGCTGCTCTGAAGGTTTCCAGAACACTGCTTATCTTTCTCCCTTCTGGGGTGTTCAGCCTGCCTATGGCACTGAGCATGAATGTGTCAGGGCAGAGAAGATGATGGTCCACATGGGCTTCCCTGCTCATTAGAGCAAGCCTGAAGGTCTACAGTGAGTGTCAGCTTCCTACTGTACTGCATCTGTGTGCTCGTTATCATTTCATTTTGGGGCCTGAGAGCACTACAGAGGCTGCTTGTTTGATCAGTGAGAGTCATAAACAGTACACATCGAAACAAGAAAGGGATAGGGGCAATTGTCTGCCTCTAGTAATTTGCCATCCTTGCTGTCTGGATGAATTCTTTCAGGCTATTAGTTTCCAGAACTAAATTGACATTTTAGGTATTAATTTTTATAAGAAATAAACTGCTGACTAATCACAGTCTCTCCTGTAGGCACTTGGGAGAAACAACTAATTTAGTGCATGGCTGCTGATTGGCACTCCTGGGGGCAACACATTTCTGCTTCATTTCCAGATTCTGTCAGGCTGTGAGTGACTGAGCAGTCTGGGGGGCTTCTAAACTGAACGTTCACAGTAATCAGTGGGTTGTCTGCTCTGAGCTGAAGACACTGATATGAGTGCATTATTTGGTGCCTAAATAAAGCCATCAGGTGGAAAAAAGACTCATCACTAGTGAGTTTTCCATAGATTTACAAGGACTTGAAACTGCTGTGAAGTGGGACTGTTTTCAGAGATGTGTTGAAAGTCTGCACATCTGCTCCAAATATCATTTCACTGTTAAAGCCAAACCATTGCAACTTCTAGGCCAGTGTGTCTAGCAGAGCTATACAAGGGTCAGAGGACTCCTCTGTGCTATTTGCATCGTAATCTGTATGCAGTCTTGAGAGCTCTTGCTGACAGAGCTGTTGAAGGGTTTGCAGTTGGAAGTCCTACAACATTTTCTAAATTAAAAACTAAAATAAACAAAAAAATGTTAACACCCTCCCAAGTCTCTGTGCCTCATACCCCCGAGGCAATCAACACTCTCTGTTGGTAACCAGTGTCAGTTTTCACTGTGGCAAGCTAAGCCAACATATCTGTGAGTCAACAGAAATGGAAGCCTGAGCACAGAGCACCAAAACCTACTTATTTCTTTCTGAGCTAAGAGACACTTTGTGACTAAATCATAGCCAGTTGTGTCTGCCGGGGTCAGCTGGAATGTCTCCATTAGAAGTTCTCTGCTTGATGCCCTTGGTTACATAAGGCATGGGAACATTACTGTCCCAGGGAAGTTCAGTCTTACCATTTGGGAAGACAGACAAGGCAGGGAAAGGAAAAACTGTTGAGCCGGTGTTGTTCTTTGACTGACACAGCGTACAAGTAGAAGTTCTCTGTATCTGCACGCCAATGTCCGTGAAGTCATTGTATTGTGAACCTCTTTATAGCTACAGCATAAATATTCTGCATCATCTTTCACCAGTTCTGGGCTCCTCAATTCAGTAGAGATGTTGCCCAGAGAAGGGCAACAAAGCTGGTGAGGGGCCTGGAACACAAACCCTGTGAGGAGAGGCTGAGGGAGCTGGGGTTGTTTAGCCTGGAGAAGAGGAGGTCAGGGCAGACCTCATTGCTGNTTTTATTTTGGGCCTGGCAGAGTTCTCCTAAGGCTTTCCTTTCCTCTCCTTTTCCTAAGCTCTTGGCTGGGCTGTGAGTTTCCCACAGAAGGCTTGCAATCTGCAGCTGTCACAATAGCGTCTGCATTGTCTGCAAATACCCATCTCCTTCATATCCCTCCTGCCAGCCAGCTGCTTGCTGTGAATGCTGTATGGACGTTTCTCTGTTTTACTCCTGCTCTGCTTAGCAAATATGTGTCCTGGCCCATACTAACAACTGCTGTGCTGAATAGCTATAATGAAAGACACGGAGAGAAAGGCATTAAATTCTTCTTTGGGAAACCCGTGGCTTAACGTGTCATTGCTAGTATTTCCAGATCATTATCGGTAGCTGTGAAAGGGCAGGAAGAAAATGTTAAATGCTCTGTAGGTCTTCCCCAGACAACACAGCTGAGGCTGGCTGGGAAGGCACTGAAGAAAGGTTGCATTTCAGGGTCTATCTGTAGGTAGTAGAACTGCCAGCCAGTCTGTAACAGTGTAGTAAGGCTGGCTCTCTCTGGACCTCTTTTGCCTTGCAACTGGCTAAACATCCAGCTAGGCAGAACACCTCCACCTTGCAGTACTGCCCATGGAGAGCCACATGTCTTGGTAAGAATTGTTTTCCCAGTAGTTTTCCTCCTAAGTGTTTCAGATTCTTCTCCTTCATGCTCCCAGCAAAGAGAATAGAATAGAATAGAATAGAATAGAATAGAATCAAGCAGGTTGGAAGAGACCTCCAAGATCATCCAGTCCAACCTAGCACCCAGCCCTAGCCAATCAACCAGACCATGGCACTAAGTGCCTCATCCAGGCTTTTCCTGAACACCCCCAGGGATGGTGACTCCACCACCTCCCTGGGCAGCCCATTCCAATGCCAATCACTCTCTCTGTGAAGAACTTCCTCCTAACATCCAGCCTACACTTCCCCCGGCACAACTTGAGACTGTGTCCCCTTCTTCTATTGCTGGTTGCCTGGGAGAAGAGACCAACCTCCACCAAGAGGAAAAGAAATAGGGAAGCATGCACAATTACCTAGGCTGAAGAAAGTCAGCACAAAGGCAAAAGGGACACTAGAGAATCTGGTGTGGGTGGATGACAGAATAAAGGCACACGGGCAGAATAAAGTAGAGAAGTATTACAATAGATTTTTTATTTTAAGGAAAGAATTTATGAAGGATACCTGAGAGTGAAGTGTTCTGTAGGGAGGAAGGGAGCTGTGTGCGCATGAAGGACACTTATGGATGAAGGAAGATGTGAGCTGTAAGGAATGGAGACAGAAAGGGAAGTAAGTAGGAGGTGAGTGCTGCATATTAAGGGCAAGTGTTGAAATTTCCTGTGTGGCGGGGGTGGGTTGGAGCTGGGATGGGAGAAGCAAGCAGAGAATTAACAGGTATGAGCTGTCCATAAGCTGTGTTTGTCCTACACATAATAACAGAGTGTGCCTTGAAGTGCTGTGTAATGTCTCTACCTTTTAAGAGAAAGGAAAGTTCTGGAGAAATAAAAAAACAACCCTAGATATAAGGAAGAACCTGGCAGTGAGATTAGGTCATGCTTGTGGGTTTGACAGAGCTCAAAAGAAAACATGGGTTCAGTAGGGTCTTGGTTTTGAGCCATGAACTGCCCAGGGCAAAAGGACAGAAAGGTGTTTTACCCCCAGGGGAGTAAAATAAATGCACAGAATTGGAGGTTAAATATAAATCCTATTTGCAAATACATACAGAAATACAGAAGGTATTCAGGGAAAAGGAATCAGATCAATCTGCCTCAGCCCTGTTCTTTGCCTGAGCCTACCAGGCCAGAACCTTCCAGAGCCTTCCAAAACCTACCCCCTGCCTCAGCAGAACCAGGAGCAGTCGAACTGCCCCCCTCCAAAGATGACCCTCCCATGCTGGACGCACCAGGCCTTGGCCAGGCCTGAATGACCTTCCCCTCCGCCTCAGGCTAGGCCGAAATTGCCTAGCAAGAAATTAGCTTGGCAGTCGAGGCTGCAGCCTCCCCCACGAACCAGAGACCACAGCCACCACACGTGCTCGGGAAAGAGAGGAGGAGAGGAGGGAGAGAACTGGTTGTGAGCTCCCCTTATATCGGGAGATACAGGGATGTAGAATAGAGTAAACAACCACGATGTCCTGTGTCCTCCCCCAAGACTTTCTAGTCTCTTTGAAGGACTTTTCTCTATAGTTGTACCAATTAACTCCTGATTTCATTAAAACCTACAACAGGTAGCACTATTAATTAGTGTATGCTGAAACCTGCTGCTGATGGCAGAGCCTGTTGAGATGAAAGGGTTGATGCTTAGTTGCAAGCTGCTGGCCCAGCAGAGGTCGCCTGATTCTGCAATTCCAATCCCAAAACTGGCAGAAGCCAAGTCTGGGACCTGGGGACTGACCAGGTCTGGGTATGATACGAGCTGTGAGAGGGCACAGAAGGATGTCTGAGTGGATACCTCCATGCTCTGCTTCTGCAGTCTTACAAGCCTGTGCTGTCGCTCTCCTGGCAGAAGGCAGGTAAGGTAGCTGCTCTCTTCTGGGGGGCTTGAAGTGGTTTTGAACTTCTTGCCTGCTCATCTCACAAGAGGACATGCTGCTTTCTTTGGCATTTATCAGCCTTCTGCTTACTTGGGGCGGCTGTTATGAAGAGGGGGGAAAAAATCTTTTAAAAAGGCACTTTTAAAGAAAAGAAAGGCAATGTTATTGTCACACAGAAACCCTGCATTTTGGCCTGGCTGCTTGTATTTGGCATCATCCTTTTCTTAGATAGTGTTTAACTGGAAACTGACCTGGAATTTATTAGGATCTCTTTTCAGATTATGTAGCAGGAGTATAGGGATGATTCCTACATGTTTGGGTAGCAAGCACCCATTAAGGCAAGAGTCCTCAAGCTTTTTAAACAGGGGGCCAGTTCACTGTCCCTCAGGCACTGTAGGTGGCTGGAGTATAGTTTGGTTCCAGCCCAGTAGTGTCAGGGGCTGGACTATAGTTTGGTTCCAGCCCAGTAGTGTCGGGGGCCTGACTATAGTTTGGTTCCAGCCCAGTAGTGTCGGCGGCCTGACTGTAGTGTGGTTCCAGCCCAGTCCTGGCGGGTGCCTGGGGGGGGTGTGGAGGCTGGCAAGAGGGTTAAGTGGCAGGAAGTGGCTGCTTGGTTTCCCCCCAGCCCCCGGTGGGGATGGGGGGGTGGGGTGTGCAGGGGGGTTCTGTAAATACAGGCGAGCTGGATTGAGGACCCTGAGGGGCCGTATCTGGCCTGGGGGCCGTAGTTTGAGGACCCCTGCATTAAGGACTCACACTGTAACTATGAGGGCAATCAAACATATAAATCGATACATTTCCTTAATGGCCACACTCAAAGGTCTTCCCTGTCCCCATCATTGAGAGCTAATCTCCTCCTCTTGCAGGACTGGGAAGTGCTTACAAGACACATCATTCTTTCTCTTTTTTCTAAGGAACCTTTGCCTTCTCTGTCTTTGCTGCTTGTAACCTTGCCTGCCGTGGGTCACTTCAGCTGCATCTATTCTCATGCCTTGACTGCATTTTTAGGCTCTGCAGGTCATCTTCTCTCACAGTCTTGCCAACAGTTCCTCATTGCTGTCTACAACTAGCTGAAGGGAGGTTGTAGCCAGGTGGGGGTGGTCTCTTCTCCCAGGCAGCCAGCAACAGAACAAGGGGACACAGTCTCAAGTTGTGCCAGGGGAAGTCTAGGCTGGATGTTAGGAGGAAGTTCTTGCCAGAGAGATTGATTTGCATTGGAATGGGCTGCCCAGGGAGGTGATGGAGTCACTGTCCCTGAAGGTGTTCAAGAAAAGCCTGGATGAGGCATTTAGTGACATGGTCTAGATGACTGGCTAGGGCTGGGTGCTAGGTTGGACTGGATGATCTTGGAGGTCTCTTCCAACCTGCTTGATTCTATGATTCTATGATTTGGTTTGCAGACAATTATAATCCCTCAAAAGGAGCTGAAAGCATCTTCTAAATGTTGAATTTTATCACAACACACAGGTTATTGAGATACAAAGTATCTTCTTGGTATAAACAGAGAAGTAAATGGCAGAGTTGTATGTTTGTACCTCAGGAAATTGACTCACACTTACAGTACTGCAGCATGAAGTAGGGAAAGTAGATAGAAAAGGAAGGCTTACAGCAACTGAAATGATGCTGAACCCAAGTCAGTTTTAATGGCTGAAGCGTTGAGAATCATGTGTGGTTATGGTCACTTTGGTGGTGACTTGCTTGAGTGGGAGTTGGTTAGACAAGGAAAACGAGTTAGCTGAGCTTCTCCTGTAACTTCTAGTTCCTCCTATCCTTGTGCTTCCTAGAGAAAGTTTTCGTTTTGAATTACATAAATCTGAGCCTTTGAAAATGGTGTGAGGAAACTCTCTTCTGCCCATTCACCCACAACAGAAAAAAAGGAAGGCAGGTGCTTAATGAGCATTAATAAAGAACACTTTCAATTAAGCCATTAGACAAAGTTATTTTGACAAAGACAGATGCTCCCTCTGAAACAAAGGAGTCAAGGCAAAACAGAAGAATCTCAAGAGAGGAATCAACACAAGTGTAGATCATGCCATGAAAACTATGAAAACTGTTGTGCTCTCTTTCCCTCTCTTCTGAGTAACTGCACACAGAGAGAGTGATCTCCTAACACTGTTGTCCTTAATGCAGGCATTCATCACCCATGGTTTTTTTTGATTGGTGGTGCATTCTCAAAACCTTGTATTGGGCACCACCATGGCTTTTAGGCTTTTATGCTCTTCCCCCCCCCCCCCCCCCTTTTTTTTTGTCCCCATGGGCATCATCCGTATTTAGGAAAGGTGAACTCCTGTGCTCTGCCCAGAGTAGGTCCCTGATGGAGAGTGCATGGCTCCTGAGGACATCTATCAGAAGAATTAAGCCAATATAATGAGGGGGTTTCAATGTGAATGCTGATAAACAAAGCAAGTAATTCACTTGAGCCGTTGTTTTATCCCATCACTTTTTCTGCAATGAGGGAACTGTGTGCTGTGCTTCAAGATGGGCTTGGTCTTAGAGTAGAATAGAATAGAATAGAATAGAATAGAATAGAATAGAATAGAATAGAATAGAATCAAACAGGTTGGAAGAGACCTCCAAGATCATCCAGTCCAACCTAGCACCCAGCCCTAGCCAGTCAACTAGACCATGGCACTAAGTGCCTCATTCAGGCTTTTCCTGAACACCCCCAGGGCCGGTGACTCCACCACATCCCTGGGCAGCCCAAAGTCTTAGGGACTGCAGCAATGTTGTAGTTAACACTCTAGTTTCGTTTGCAATTTTGAAACAAGAATCATGTTGGATGCAGAAAGAACAACAATTAGATGAATCTATATCATCTCATTTATTTGCTGGACTAGTATATAATCTGATGTATAAACGATTTTCTTCCCTTAGCCCTTCTGCTTCCTGCTTTGCTCTCACTCTGCCCTCCTCCACACTGACCTAACCTGGGCTGAGTAGATAACAGTTACAGCCTGTCTGATTTTTTTCACTGGAGAGGGAAGAAGAAGAAGGTGGCAGCTGGCCCCTTCTGGACTTTGTCCAGGGGGATTTTTCATAGAATCATAGACTCAACCAGGTTGGAAGAGACCTCCAAGATCATCCAGTCCAGCCTGTCATCCAGCCCTATCCTATTAACTAGACCATGGCACTAGGTGCCATTTAAGTACCATTGATCCATGGTAGGTGCCCATTTCTTTCTTTGTAAAAGAGAGTCTTGGGCATTCACCCATGGTGAGTGTCCATTTCTTTGTTTGTAAGAGAGGGCCTTGGGCATTCAGCCACGGTAGGTGCCCATTTCTGCTGCACACCATTAATGGTGAAAATCAAAATTAAGACACTTCAGCTTATTGTAAATATTCATTGAATCACAGAATTGTCAGGGTTGGAAGGGACCCCAAGGATCATCCAGTTCCAAGTCCCCCTGCCATGGGCAGGGACACCTCCCATTAGATCAGGTTGCCCACAGCCACATCCAACCTGACCTTAAAAACCTCCAGGGATGAGGCTTCCACCACCTTCCTGGGTAACCCATGCCAGTGTCTCACTCCCCTCATGCTGTTTCTGAATTGTAAATAAGTATCTGTAAAGATGCTCTTGTACACATGCATTGTGTTATGTGCTTCTAGATTTTAGCTTGCTGTAAATATGTAGCCTCATTTGCTTCCACACTTGCTGAGCTAGTCTGGTGATTTTTATTTGGGGGTAATTTTCCCCTCACCACAGGGACTGACTGTGACTCCATGTGAGTTCACAAATGTACCTCATGCATTTCTCTTGGATTTTTTTTTTTAATGTTATTGCATTAGTTTAATTTTTGCACTCAAGATTTGAGAGAACCAAAAACTGCTCGAAGTGCTGGCTGCAGCTTCCCAGAGGTACTATGCTGTCATGTCCAATGCCCAATGAGACTTTAGGTGACTTAAATGCATCACAGAAAGCTGCCACTCTTTTCAGAGACTTGTCACTTTGGTGTGAGATGGAAGTGGAGGCAGAAACTGAAAATGTTTAAGAACGACACATTCCTGTCTCTTACTGTCTATGTTTCCAATCCTTTAACTGTATGCAAATTCCTCTTCAAAGCCTGGGTTTCCAGAACAAGATCCCTGTTAGTGACTTGTCATTGAAGACTCATTCTCTTAAAAGATCTTTGAAGTATGACAAGGTTTCCTTATTGGAGAGTGCACTGATGTGGCTCTTTTGGCAAACACAAGATTCTGGATTTCCAGTCTCTTTCTATATGCGGCTTCCCAAGTGCCTTCAAGTTGAGACTTTCAAGCTTGGAATCTAAATAACAAAACATCAGTGATTTATTTGTCTAGTTTCTTAGTCAGATACCATCAGCTGAGAGCTGAACAATGAAATGGGGTTCATATTCCAGTCAGCTTCCTGTACCTCTAGTCCTTCATACCCCAGAGCCTAGGTTTCTCTGAATTCTATATGCCATGTGTGTGGTGGTTTGGGTGTCCTCTGCCCCTCCCCCCACACACACTTTAGAAATCACCCAGACTAGACTCAGCTGGCTCTGGAAATTTTGAATGAAGCTTATATTTACAGATAGCACAATTTACAAGCAGATATTTACAGTATATACAGATATAGACAGAAATATACAAGGTAAAAGTAATACAGAAACACAACAGCCCTCCCAGAAACCTGAGTCCCCAGGAGGGGCTCTCAACCACCCCCTCCCCTTCCCCCTACCCCTCTCAACCTTACCCCAGTCCCAAGGAAGAATGGAGGTTCAGCCAAGAGGATTAAGAAGTAAAGTGAATCAGCAAAGCAAATGGAGGGTGAGGTTAGAAAGCAAGATGGAGTTCAGCCAGCAGCCTCAGCTCCCCAGCAGGCAAAGAGCCAAGAGCACAGCCCAGAGTGAAGTGCCCAAGCAAAGTGACTTTATCTAATATTTTGCTTTTCCTTTCTACACATATCAGCAAGACTGTGAGGGAAGTAGACCTCACCATTGTTTTCATTTCTCAGCCTGTGATCTACTTCTTCTCACCAAAGCATTCTAGCTAGGCTCAAACTAGCACAATGTGCCTGCAAAAACAGTAATCTACACTTACCTGTGTGCTTAACATCTGTGCTTACATTGTACAGTATGCAAAAGATTGGATAAACAGACAGATACGTGGGGCAGATGTGTATCTCTCATTAATCAGAGTGACAAAAATGAAGTCATTTCATTTGCAACAAGGAAGCTCTCCCAGCTAGAAACTCAAAATCTTGCCTCTTCCACTCCCCTTGCTATCCCTGGACTGTATTACTCTGTAGCAATGCAATTCAACTACCTCTTACAAGCAGTATATTAAGGCTATTTTTTCCCTAAAGAAGATGACAATAAATGGCATGTCAAATTACATATTTTATCTGTCATCTAAACTGTACAATTTTTTAATATCCTTTTATGCTTTGTAGTATTATCATGCATTTTAGATAGCATGCCATGTATTTCAGACAACTGCTGTCTGTGATGTATTTTGCCAGATCAGCTCATGCTGTAACAACTTCTCAGTTATTTTTGCCATCTCGTAAGATGATGAAACTTACAGCCCTTGGCTGTTTCTTGGCTTGCCTTTTATAAACTGGGGGAAGCCATGGGAACAGAAAAATGGTATTTTTCATAACCATATGGCTAGAAACACAGGGTGTCCTGAATCAGAAAAAGTGGTGATCTGAAATAATGCTGTGTTCAGTTTCTTGGTTGCCAGGTATTCCAAAACAAACCTCTTGCTGCTATTGTGCATCCTGTGCACCACAAAGAATTACACATTCTGGGCCTGCTGCCCAGGGAGGTGGTGGAGTCGCCGTCCCTGGAGCTGTTCAAGGCAAGATTGGACATGGCACTTGGTGCCATGGTCTAGCCTTGAGCTCTGTGGTGAAGGGTTGGACTTGATGATCTGTGAGGTCTCTTCCAACCCTGATGATACTATGATACTATGATTTTGTTGTGGAGGCAGGGAATGAATGTGCCTGAGTCAGGAAATATATAAAAATAGAATTTAACAGAAATTAGAATAGAAAAGTAGAAATTAAGAGAAACTAATTTACTTTAATTAACAGACTCAGTTTGATCGAGAATATCTTACAAAGGATACTATAGATAAATTTGGCTATTTTAGAAGTCAGGAAATGGAAAAGGCTAAGTTATAAACACATCTTTCCCCCACTATCAGTCAGGCTGAGCAGATTAAAAGGAAAGTTTACTCATGGATGTGAGCAATCCTGGATTCTCTCTGCAGGGGCAGCCTGTGACATTATCGATGTCCAATAGAGATCTGTGCCACAGAAGTCCGAGATGAGTCACAGACCACCAAACTCAGAAGTGTCTCTAGCACTTCCTCCTGAGTGGGATGGTTGAAGGACAAGGCTGCTTTCACAACAGGAGGAGGAGAGCCAAAATTGCTAGCGTCTCCCCATCCAGCAGGCAGTCAGCAATTAGTGAATAGGGGCTGAGAGAGAGGGTGGTCCAGGTGCTTGCCATCTCTCTCTCTTTCAAAAGGATATCCAAGGCTCGTTAAGCCTGTTAAGCTTGCACTAAAGAACGCTAAGTGGGAGAGCTGTCCAAAGCAGGGATGGTCCAGTCCCTCAGGAGCTTGGCCTTCACAGTGCCAGGGGACTCTCTCTCTCTGCAAGAACTATCAAGGTGGAAAGCCCCAAGGCAGGAAGGACCCTTATATTTATATCCGTTCCTAGACAAAGAGTTGATTTACCATTTCCTAGGTGCAAAGACACAGCCAATCACCAGCCCAATTTCAGCATGGACATCTGCACGGGTCATCCCCTGTGCTGGAAGGACCCTTTGCTCCCCCCCTTTAAGCCCACAGGTCAGGGGGCGGGAAACAGGTTTTTCGCACCTTTCCTCTCCCATTCAAACCACGGAGTGAGAGGAATTTGGGGTATCCAGGACACCAGGACAGATTTCCTTGGAGCTTAATTTGGACCATAAACCCTCTCTCATTTCTGTGTGGGAACATGTGTGTTGTGCAGGGAGAAGCAGCTCTATGAAGCAGCTCTAAGGCTTGTGTTGAGTGCTGGACTCTAAGTCCATATGAGGCTAGGGCAGTCTTATTTCTACAGTGTGATGCAAGTGAATTGCATGGAAGTCATAGTCACACTGAGCTGTTGATGATGGAAGCCACTAATTGTACAGGGGATGTAGGTAAGTTGATTGGCAGTGTTTTAAGCTCGGTTTACATAAGTGGAAGTGGTCTGGGACAGTTGAAGGCAAAAGGAAACAGACATGAAACAAACATCTTACTGCCTTGCCTGATGGCAGCTTTACTAGATGCTCTGGTAACTTACTGTCTCCTGGATGTTCATCACTGCAATCAGTAAGGGCAGAGCTTCCTTTCTGGATGAAAACCCAGTCAGATGCAAGGTGGTTGGACTCTGCATAGAGACATGAGACTGGAAGTTTGTCACAGTATCACACAGTCTCACAGTATCACCAAGGTTGGAAGAGACCTCACAGATCATCAAGTCCAACCTGTTACCACAGAGCTCAAGGCTAGACCATGGCACCAAGTGCCACGTCCAATCTTGCCTTGAACAGCCCTAGGGACAGCGACTCCACCACCTCCCTGGGCAGCCCATTCCAGTAGCCAATGACTCTCTCAGTGAAGAATTTTCTCCTCACCTCGAGCCTAAACTTCCCCCGGTGCAGCCTGAGGCTGTGTCCTCTCGTTCTGGCGCTGGCTGCCTGAGAGAAGAGAGCAACCTCCCCCTGGCTACAACCACCCCTCAGGTAGTTGTAGACAGCAATAAGGTCACCCCTGAGCCTCCTCTTCTCCAGGCTAAACAATCCCAGCTCCCTCAGCCTTTCCTCGTAGGGCTTGTCATGCCTGCATCTCTGTATACAGTCACACAAATGACAAGACCACTGTGACTGTTTCACACATTCATCAAAGTCTCTTTGTAATTTGAAATATTCATGTCTTTTAAGAGTAATCACATAGGGAAATGTAGATAGCTTGAGAAACAATAAACAGCATTTTGGCTCTTTTCTAGGCAAATCTGAAGCGTTTCTAAAGTCCTAAAACTTAATTTAAGTTTCCTTTGGTTGAAGCAAGGTTTTTTTTTCCTTATTTAACCTAGAAATACAGAAGAAAAACACAAGATTAGGTATTTTTGACATATGAAAGTTCAAGAAGTACCCAGACTTTGTTGAAAGAAGTTACTTCTGTAATGCAGTGTCCTGGTTTCAGCCTGGAAACCAGTCAGGATAGTCAAATCATGCACAATGAGTCAAATCATGCACAATGTCTATGGAAATACCATGCTGGATGGAGCAAAGAATCGTGAGTCTTGTAGTTCAGACTATAACATGAGAAGCTTTTCTGTTTCAAAGCTCTTCTGGATTCTGGCTCGGAGTTTTGGTCTCTTTCACTTTGCTAGATATGGTCTTGAGGGGGTGTGGGATCACTTTATGTCTGCTGCTGCTATGGTGCTTCTGCTCCTGCTGCCTCTATGCTGTATACAGTATTTGTATCTTGTGTTACTTCATTAAACTCTCCTTATCTCAGTTCATGGGGTTTTTTCTGTGTTTCACCTGCTCTCAGTTGTGGGAGTGAGTGTTGTTAGAGCAGGGTGTCTTAAACCAGAGCAGATATCTGGCCAGTAAGAGACATTAATCAATACCATGCTTTTGGGATGCATTGTGAGAATCCAATTATACCACTGAGATGCTGGTCCATCTCCAACTTAAACCTGGATATAGTAGGCACAGATGACTGATTTCTTGTTTAAAAGCACCATGTAAGATGTTGCTGGGGAGAGTTTAGCCATGGAGATAGCAGAAGTTGTAATTTCCACTTCGTTCTTAGGAAAAAAATGGTAGTGAATAGGGACATGTGTTTTCAGGAGCCCAAAACAACACAGCACTGGAGCCAGGAATGCTGACAAAGGAAGAACAACTCAGTGGAGACACCAGGAATGCTGACAAAAGAAGCACAGCTCAAGGGCTGACAGAATGTGCAGCTTCTATCAATCTGTTTCCATGCCTCAGACAAATCTTGGCCCCACACCAAGATGCTTTGCAGTGGAATAAACAGCTCTTCTCCTTAGAAAGACCAAATAATCCTCCTAACTGCTCCATGTGAACAGATTGCAGATGTTAAGAGCCTTCAACAACGTTTCATTTCGTCTGGACTATCAGAAAATCCTGTTTTTCCTCCCCACTCCATTGGTCAACCGATGCACCACAGCTCTTCTTTCTATCCTAATCTTTCCTGTCCAAAAAGGAGAAAATATTTTTTCTTCCATTTGACATTTTTCAGACAGCTACATTCCTTTTTTGCAAGAAGCAAGTTCATACTTAGACTATTATTCACCCAGCTGAAAAATGAGAATTCAAATTGGAAGTGTTTAGTCGATTTCTAAATGTGTGCCCTGGAGGAGGTTCTCCATTTAGTGAAATCTGCCAGAAAATAAAACAAGTCAGAGACTTCTTTACAGCCTCTGTGGGCAGGTGGGCTTTAGACATCATGGAGATTAAAACTGCAACACCTAAAGTGATGATGTTCTTTTATTATATCTAAAGTATGTTTTTGAACCAACTCCAGAATTTTACTTTGAAAGCAAATATAGCTTAATATAAAATTAAAATAGATGAAGTGCATGAGGGGAATAGATGACAGTACACAATTACTTTTCTAATATAGATTATTTCATGCTCTTTAGCCTGTCTACGTAAAAAAAACATGTAAATACCACCATCACAGAATCATAGAATGGTTTAGGTTGGAAGGGACCTCAAGGATCATCCAGCTCCAACCCCCTGCCATAGGCAGGGACACCTCCCACTAGAGCAGGCTGCTCAAGGCCTCATCCAGCCTGGCCTTAAACACCTCCAGGGAGGAAGCATCCACAACCTCCCTGGGCAACCTGTGCCAGTGTCTCACCACCCTCACTGTAAAGAACTTCCTCCTAACATCCAGTCTAAATCTCCCCTCTGCCAGCTTAAACCCATTCCCCCTCGTCCTGACATTACCAGACCTTGTCAATAGTCCCTCCCCAGCCTTCCTGTAGGCTCCCTTCAGATACTGCAAAGCCACTCTAAGGTCTCCTCGAAGCCTTCTCTTCTCCAGGCTGCAGAGCCCCAACTCTCTCAGCCTGTCCTCATAGCAGAGCTGCTGCAGCCCTCTGAGCATCTTCGTGGCTCTCCTCTGGACTGGCTCCAGCAGTTCCATGTCCTTCTTGTGCTGGGGGCTCCAGAACTGCACACAGTACTCCAGGTGGGGTCTGAGGAGAGCAGAGTAAAGGGGGAGAATCCCCTCCCTTGCCCTGCTGCCCACACTGCTCTTGATGCAGCCCAGCACAGGGTTGCTGTCTGGGCTGCATGTGCACACTGCAGGCTCAGGTTGAGCTTTTCATCAACCCAGACCCCCAGGTCCTTCTCCTCAGGGCTGCTCTCAGCCATTCACTACCCAGCCTGTATCTGTGCCTGGGATTGCCCTGACCCAGGTGCAGGACCTGGGTGGGTATATATTGTATGGAGGAAGAAAAACAATAAATGCTTGAAGGGGAAAGTTCCTGATGTAAACCCCCAGCTTTCAGCATGTAAGAAAGATATTGGTACCACCAGGAAAGGTTTAGGATATTAAAACATATAATTGCAATTACTGAAATATGGTGGGACAGCTCCCATGACTGGAATGTTGTCATGGGTGACTATGTGCTATTCAGGGAAGACAGATCAACCAAGTGAAGTGCTGGGGTAGCTCTTTATGTGTAAAAGCAACTGAAATATGTTGAGTTCTATCCAAGGGGGTGGTAGAAGAGGTTGAAAGCTTGTGTGTGAGAATTAAGGGATGTGGAAAGAGGGGGGAAACTGTCCACCAAGTCAAGAAGAGATTGATGAAGCCTTCTACAGTCAACTGGAGGTAGCCTCTAGAACAAACTCCTTGGCACTCATGGATGACTTCAAACACCCTGAGATTTGCTGGGAAGCTCACACAACCAGGCACATTCAGTCCAAAAGGCTCTTGCAGTGTATTGATGATAACTTCCTGATGCAGGTAGTGGAGGGATCAACAAGGAGAGGTGCACTGCTGGACCTTGTGTTAACTAATAAAGAAGGACTAGTTTGGGACATTAAGGTTGGGAACAGCCTTGGTGTGCTAGTTTGAGCCTAGGTAGAATGTTTTGGTGAGAAGGATTAGATTACAGGCTGTGAAAAGGAAACAATGGTGATGTCTACTTCACTCATAGGCTTGCTGAGATGTATAAGAACAAGAATACAAACATAGATAACAATCTCTATCTCTCTGGGGATGAACTTCTCTCTCTAACCTAACCTGCCATCTGTGTGACTAATCCATCTGCTTCCTGACCCCCCCGGCTGGCCCTTCAAACTACCTTGAGCGTAAGGCGAAGTCTGGGGTAAGGTAGAGGGGTGGGAAGAAGGTGGAAGAGTGGTTGTGAGCCCCTCCTGGGGGCTCAGGTTTCTGGGAGGGCTGTTGTGTCTCTGTATTACTTTTTAACTTGTATATTTCTGTGTATACTGTAACTATCTGCTTGTATATTGTGCTAAGCTGTAAATACAAAGCTTCATTCAATTTCCAGAATTGCTGAGTCTCCACAACCTCCTTGGAGGTGTTCAGGACCAGGTTGGATGAGGCCTTCAGCAACCTGTTGTAGTGGGAGGCGTCCCTGCCTATGGCAGGGGTTTGGAAGTAGATGACCTTTGATGTCCCTTCCAACCTAACCCATTCTATGATTCTATGACTAAGTGAAGTGTGATGGTTTGGGTGTTCCCCGCACCCCACACTTTGGAAATCACCCAGACTAGACTCAGTCAGCTCTGGAAGTTTGAATGAAGCTTATATTTACAGCTGGCACAATTTACAAGCAGATATTTACAGTATATACAGTTATAGACAGAAATAGACAAGGTAAAAGTAATACAGAAACACAACAGCCCTCCCAGAAACCTGAGTCCCCAGGAGGGGCTCTCAACCACCCCTTCACCTTCCCCCTACCCCTCTCAACCTTACCCCAGTCCCAAGGAAGAATGGAGGTTTGGCCAAGGGGATTAAGAAGCAAAGGTGAATCAGCCAAAGCAAATGGAGGGTGAGGTTAGAAAGCAAGATGGAGTTCAGCCAGCAGCCCCAGCTCCGCATCAGGCAAAGAGCTGAGAGCAAAGCCCAGAGTGAAGTGCCCAAGTGAAGTGACTTTATCTAATGTTTTGCTTTTCCTTTCTACACATCTCAGCAAGACTGTGAGCGAAGTAGACCTCACCATTGTTTTCATTTCTCAGCCTATGATCTCATTCTTCTCACCAAAACATTCTAGCTAGGCTCAAACTAGCACACAAAGTAAATTCTTGCAATTTCTATGACTGCAGCTTCATAGGGCAAACTTAAAGACTGAAAGCCACCTTTGTGAATCTGTAGTGTTACTTACAAAACCTGTACAGTTTTATCAAATGGTTGTTCTGCAGATCTCATAACTTCTTTTTTTTTAATTCCATATGTTTTAGAAAACTTTTCATAAGCTTTTCATGTAAAGACTTCAAGAGATACTGACTAAATCATAGAACTGAATAAATTCTTCCAGTGCAAAATAAAAAAACAAAGCAAAACAAAACAAATGGGGAAAAACAGGCACTTTGTATTTTGAATTTGATTAACTTTATCTTTCAAGTGCAAATATCCATGCACCTCCCTGTGCTGCATTAAAATAATCCTCTACTGTCACCCTCTCAGATTATCTTAAACTCTGTAATGCCACAAAAGGTAGTACAACTTAGATCTTACTTCTATTTATAATTCTGCTAGCTATAGATGTCTTACATTTGCTTTGTAACTAAACAGCTAATCACCTAGTGTGATGGTTTGGGTGTTCCCTGTCCTCCCCCACTTTAGAAATCACCCAGACTAGACTCAGCCAGCTCTGGAAATTTGAATGAAGCTTATATTTACAGCTAGCACAATGTACAAGCAGATATTTACAGTATATACAGATATAGACAGAAATAGACAAGGTAAAAGGGAATACAGAAACACAACAGCCCTCCCAGAAACCTGAGTCCCCAGGAGGGGCTCTCAACCACCCCTTCACCTTCCCCCTACCCCTCTCAACCTTACCCCAGTCCCAAGGAAGAATGGAGGTTCGACCAGGAGGGTTAGGAAGCAAAGTGGATTAGAAAAGAATATGGAGGGTGAGGTTAGAGAGAGAGATCCAGCTCAGAGCTCGCCAGCAGCAGAGGAGAAGAGAAGTGGTTATCTATGTATTTATTTCTTGTCCCTATACCTCTCAGCAAGCCTGTGAGTGAAGTAGACATCACCCTTGTTTTCCTTTCACAGCCTGTAATCTAATTCTTCTCACCAAAACATTCTAGCTAGCTTAAAACTAGCACACCCAGCTAGTTGTCTGATAGTGTCTTTTTTTTTTTCTAAATCAGAGTCTATCCTAAATCAGAGTTTTAGAAAAGCTGTGCTTTTGTTGTTATCATAGAATCATAGAATGGTTTATGTTGGAAGGGACTTCAAGGATCATCCAGCTCCAACCCCCTGCCATAGGCAGGGACACCTCCCACTAGAGCAGGTTGCTCAAGGCCTCATCCAGCCTGGCTTTAAACACCTCCAGGGAGGAAGCATCCACAACCTCCCTGGGCAACCTGTGCCAGTGTCTTACCACCCTCACTGTAAAGAACTTCCTCCTAACATCCAGTCTAAATCTCTCCTCTGCCAGCTTAAACCCATTCCCCCTCGTCCTGACATTACCAGACCTTGTCAATAGTCCCTCCCCAGCCTTCCTGTAGGCTCCCTTCAGATACTGCAAAGCCACTCTAAGGTCTCCTCAAAGCCTTCTCTTGTTGTTGTTGTTGTTATGAACAAAGCTAGATCTTTTTCTTGTTGATAAGATTCCTATTTTTCATCCAAATCACAAGTCAAAAGGTCAGGGTACTCAAGGTAAAAAACATCTTTTTCTTTTCATTTTTTTTTTCCTGGAAGGAAAATATTGTCAGCAATGACAGCACAGAGCCTTTTCTAAACTACTGGGGTATGTTAAGATTTTAAGCATAATTTTTCCAATTCTTTCTTATCCAAAAGAAAACAGACCAGGGGGAGAGTAATACAGATTGACAGCAGAACTCTTCACCAAATACAATCTGTTCTTAGCTCTTGATGATTTGTAAAACTTGTCAGTCATTAGCATAAACTAAACGCGGGAGCTTATGGGCCAGCAGATGAGAATATCAATCAATTTAAGAATAAATACCTGAGGGGTGGTTGTAGCCAGGAGGAGGTTGCTCTCTTCTCTCAGGCAGCCAGCACCAGAACAAGAGGACACAGCCTCAAGCTGCGCCAGGGGAAATTTAGGCTTGAGGTGAGGAGAAAGTTCTTCCCTGAGAGAGTCATTGGCTACTGGAATGGGCTGCCCAGGGAGGTGGTGGAGTCACCGTCCCTGGAGCTGTTCAAGGCAGGATTGGACGTGGCACTTGGTGCCATGGTCTAGCCTTGAGCTCTGTGGTAACAGGTTGGACTTGATGATCTGTGAGGTCTCTTCCAACCTTGGTGATACTGTGAGATTGTGAAATATACATGTGGTGATGTAAAGCTAAGAACACCTCACCAAAAGGCCTTTGTCTTCTTTATCTGTCCAGTTATACCTTATTAGATGCAAAGCTTGAAGTAGGAGAGTTGCATCAGCTGAAAACAGACAGGGAAAATATAGGACAAAAGGTTCTGTTGTTACTAAATGAAGGACAATACACCCACACCATTTAGACACTGCGTGTGTCTCTGGAAATTCAAGTAGCAACAGTATTCCTGAAAGTCCTAAGCTGCAGTTACCTTAAATGACTTAACCCAGTCACTGCTCATGAAAAAGACAGTTCTGTGGTTCCTGCTCCCTCCCAACCCTTGACCTGACGTGAGCACTCCTCTAGCCACACAGCCAGCCACATCACAGAGCTAATACAGCTGAGAATGTGCTTTGGTGAAACTATTTTCCAGTGGGACTTACCATCTTACTTGGCTGCTGCTTCAGCTGTACAAGTCCAGAGTGTTGGCACAAGGGTTGTGATACAGGAAAGAGGACGCTGGAGTCTTAATTTAATAAATAAATCAATCTTCCAAAGAAAGAGTATGAGTTGCAAGGGAGAGGTGTCTGACAGAGATCCTAAACTCCCTCTGGTTTTTTCAGATTGTTTACACAGAAGAGAAAGATTAATATGCAAGGGCAAGTAAACCATAGGCTGAGTGGAGAAAGAAAATACTGCCTTAGCCAGCATGAGGCACAGAAAAAAACCTGCAAATTAGCTTTCAGGCTAATGTTATTTTCCTTGCTCTAAGCAGAATCCTTGCTGGATATGACTTCAGTGACTTTCTTCAGGGCCTTCTTCCATTTCAGAACGATTAAGTAGGAAGCTGCATTTTGGTACAGAGTACAGAGAAGGCAAACTGAATATATGTAGAAACACCAGATAAATTGAGTGGGGACTCTTTCACTACTTATGCTTTCTGTGGCCATCACCCTAAATAGATGCATTGTTTATTCCTGAATCAATTGCACTTCAGCTCCATTTCATTCTAATCAGATAGTCAATAACCCCTGGATATTTAGCACTTGTCAGCTGGGAAACCACTAGCTCTTGATTTTTTTTCTTCTTAATTGTTGTTTGGAAACTTGTTTGTTCAGATTTCCTTAGGAGAGGTCTGCAGATTCTCTCTCTCTCTCTCTTTTCAACAGTCTGGGTTTCTTTTTTTTAAGCTTCCTAGAAATTGTGTAGATTGCAAAATTTGCTAGTCTGCCATCCTTTAATGTTTACTGTAACAAGAACAGATCAGGACAGAGTACCACAGGGATTAAGTCCTGCAAGCTATCCTTCATGATGACAGACAGCCATTTAAGATGGACAGCTATACATTCATTTGGGGTGCTGGAGCTAGGTACTTGCATTGACAAATGGCAAAAGCTGCAACCAGAGATGCTGCAGGAATGATTCAGTAAAACACAGTCTATGGGGAAAGCCAAAATTATTTATCTCCCAATTTCAGCCCTTCTTGTCCACTTCTGGTTTTAATTCAAAGATAGACCCCTCTTAAAGAATTAGGGACAACTTATGTTGCCTGTGCTCATATGAGTAGTACCTACTTAAGAGAGTGACAGCAACGTTGTTTGGGAATCAGCTCTTCTTATGCTGCCACAGGAGGTGCCTGCAGAACACAGTCACTTCCCTGCTTCAGAAAGAAAGGATAAGGCAAACATGCCTGGAGCACCTCTGCTATGAGGACAGGCTGAGAGAGTTGGGGCTCTGCAGCCTGGAGAAGAGAAGGCTTCGAGGAGACCTTAGAGTGGCTTTCCAGTATCTGAAGGGAGCCTACAAGAAGGCTGGGGAGGGACTATTGAAAAGGTCTGGTAATGTCAGGACGAGGGGGAATGGGTTTAAGCTGGCAGAGGGGAGATTTAGACTGGATGTTAGGAGGAAGTTCTTTACAGTGAGGGTGGTAAGACACTGGCACAGGTTGCCCAGGGAGGTTGTGGATGCTTCCTCCCTGGAGGTGTTTAAGGCCAGGCTGGATGAGGCCTTGAGCAACCTGCTCTTGTGGGAGGTGTCCCTGCCTATGGCAGGGGGTTGGAGCTGGATGATCCTTGAGGTCCCTTCCAACCTAAACCATTCTATGATTCTATGATTCTATGCCACAAACAGTTGCCTGCATCCCAGATTTGCAAGTCCAATGGCCACATATCCACACAATGCTACATAACTAAATGACATTTTCAGATCCTTACTGACCATTCCTATACAATGAAAATGTAGAGGAGCAAGAAGGTCATCCCAGTGCAACCAAGTGGATTTCAGCAGCTACAGCTCATTAACATGAGTCTTAGGGAATTAGCGCATGAGGACTATCGCTTCCCACACAAAAGCTGAGTGGAGGATTGAACTGGGCAGCCAAAGGTAAGTTGGAGCATCAAATAGATTGAGGTTCAGAAGACATCTTTATTGTGCACCAGAGGTGGGGCTCTTTCTTAGTTTCAGCCTCATGCAGGAATTATTTAGGGATGAACAGAAGACAGAACCTGGCAAAGCAATAACTGCCAGGAGGATGGGTAGTTCTGCACCTCAGCTGTGCAAGGTCTGCTCTCACCATCCCAGGCAATCACCTTTGCCCCTTTAACAACCAAGTCTAAGACAGCTGCTTTCATCTCCCTTGAGCTGAATATTAGAGACACACGGGCTTGCACAGCCTCTGAAAGGTTGACTGTCTTTCCCCTCCTACCACGTAGGAAGGCTAAATGCCTACATTTTGTTGGCATGGGGGGAGAGGAAATTTGAAACTGCTGCAAACCTGAGAGCAGAAATCAGTCTAACACCTGAGTTTCACCATCATTTGAAACCCATCAAGATTTTCCTAGTCACAGTCTGGAACTCTGAACAGATGAAACACTCACAGATCCAAGTGCAGTGGGGCAAACATTCAGATACACAAAGCTAAACGAATCCAGACCCAGGCATCAGGGTTGTTTGTTTGCAGGGTATGCATCATTATCATGAGACAAGTGTGTCAACCATCGCTTCACAGCCAAGGCTGAGCACAGTTTTGCATGTTAACAGATTTCAGCATCTGTGTCTGTACCCTGCCCCGAAGTGCACCTGGAATTTAAAATCGATGGAGGCAGGACCCAGCTGTCAAATTAACATCTTGCCTCAGCTTCTGTTGGAGCATAACACTTAGCAAATTTCCTTTGATTACTCCCTTGCCTTTCAGAGGTGCTTGTGGAAAAAAAGAATGAAGCCATTGGTCAGAGCAACCCCCAAAACAGAGCTATAGTGGAAGAGTTCACCGAGGTAGGAATCAAGACCAAGGACGTTAAAAACATCCATGGGTTCATCTTCCTGCCCTCCACATTGTAGCCACATCCTCAAGGTGTCATTTCTTGGCCATCCTGTCAAGGTCCAGAGAACAGAGATTAACAATATCTCTGTCCAGAGGAGCAAGATCTGTTCTTATGGATTTCTGTGTTGTCTTCTCTTCACCAGACCAAAAAGCCCCAGGTCCCTCAGCCTCACTCCTCATAGGGCATGTACTCCAGCCCCTTAATCATCTTTGCAGCCTTCTGTTTGCCTCTTTTGAGTAGATCCCTGTCACTCCTGAACTGGGGAGCCCAAAACCGAACATAGTATTCCAAGTGAGGTCTCACCAAGGGAGCTCAGAGAAGGAGGAGAATCTCCCTCTATCTGCTGGACGAACTCTGGTCAATGCACTGCAGGATCCCATTGGCCTTCTTGGCCACAGGGGCACATTGCTGCCCCACGGGTAACTTGTTATCCACCAGCATTCCCAGGTCCTTCTCCACAGGACTGCTCTCCAGCAGATCACCTCCCAGCCTGTACTGCTGCAGTTTATTATTTCTTCCCAGGTACAGGACTCTGCACTTATCCTTGTTGAACCTCATCAGGTTCTTCTTTGCCCAGGTCTCAGTCTGTCCAGGTCTCACTGGAGCATCATGCAGCCCTCAAGTGTGTCAGCCAAGCCTCCCACTTTGGTACTGTCAGCAAACACGCTGATCAGACACTGTCTGTCTGTCTGT
This sequence comes from Tricholaema leucomelas, assembly GCA_013400475.1. Lineage (NCBI taxonomy): Eukaryota > Metazoa > Chordata > Aves > Piciformes > Lybiidae > Tricholaema lacrymosa > Tricholaema leucomelas. The sequence continues at coordinate 64,881 of WAAF01006028.1, forward strand.
CCGTCTGTCCCCTCATCAGTGTCATTGATGATGTTGAACAGGACTGCACCCAGCACTGATCTTTGGAGGACTCCACTAGTCACAGCTCTCCAGCTGGACCTGGCACTACTGATCACAACTCTTTGCACTCTATTGCGTAACCAGATCCTAACCCATCTCACTGTCTGCTCTTCTATCCCATACTTCCTGAGCCTGCTCACAAGGATGTTATAGGAGACAGTGTCCAAAGTCTTGCTAAGGTCAAGCTAGACTACATCCACGATCTCCCTGCATCTACCCTCTCAGTTATGGCATCATAGAATTGTATCAGGTTAGTCAGGGATGATTTCCCCTTGGAAAATCCATGCTGACTACTCCTGATAATCATCTTCTCTTCCAAGTGCCTAGAGATAACCTCCAAAACACTCCATCATTTTTCCAGGGATGGAGGTGGGGCTGACTGGTCTGTAGTTCCCTGGAACCTCTTTCTTGCTCTTTTTGAAGACTGGAATGACATTGGCTCTCCTCCAGTCCTCAGGCACCTCTCCTGTTTGCCACAATTTAACAGAAATGATGGAGAGTGGCAGAGGGACAGCATCAGGCAGTTCTCTCAGCACTCTCGGGTGCATCTCATCAGGGTCTATGGACTTGTAAATACTCAATTTGTGTAACCAATCCCTAACCCACTCTTCGTTGACTAGTGGAGAGTCTTCCCTCCTCCAGGCTTTCTCTTCTCCATAACGGGTCTGGAGCTCATAGGGGAATTCAGTCTTGGGAGTAAAGACTGAAACAAAGAAGATATTTAGCAACTCTACATTTTCTGCATGCTCAGTTCTCAGGGCTGCCCTCTCATTCAGCAGTGGGCCAACACTTTCTATTCTTCCTTTTACTACTGGTGTATTTGAAGAAACCCTTCTTGTTCACTTTTACTGCCTTTGCCAGTTTTAGTTCCAAGAATGCTTTGGCTTTCTTTGTTGCCCTCATACATGCCCTGACAAGTTCTCTATAGCTCTCTCAAGTGACATGCCCCTTCCTCCATGAATTGTGAGCTTCTTTCTTCCATGAGATTATCTTTAGAAGCTCCTTGCTCATCTGTGCAGGTCTCTTAGCACGTCTAGCTGATTTTTTACTCAAGGGAACACACTTATCTTGGGCTTGGAGGAAGTGGCATTTAAAAATTGACCTACTTTCTGGGGCTCCTTTGCTCTCTAGAGCCTTATCCCATGGGATTCCTGAAAGTATATCTCTGACAAGTACAAAGTTAACCCTGCAGAAGTCCAGGCTTGTAATCTTACTTATTGCCCTGCTTCTAGCCTGTATAATACTAAACTCCACCATGTCATGATCACTGTTGCCAAGGCTGTTCCCAGCCTTCATGTCCCCAACCAGTCCTTCTTTGTTAGTTAATACAAGGTCCAGCACTGCACCTCTCTTTGTTGATTCCTCCACTACCTGCATCAAGAAGTTATCACCAATACCCTGCAAAAGCCTTATGGACTGAATCATTGATAAAGATATTAATGAGAACTGGCTGCAGTACTCAGCCATGTGGAACACCACTTGTGACCAACTGCTGACTGGATTTGACTCCATTCACTACCACTCTGGGCCTAACCATCCAGCTGATTTTTGACCTAGCAAAATGTTCAACCATCTAAGCCATGAGCAGTAAGGTAGACTGCTGAAGTCCAGGTAAACGACATCCAGAGCCTTTCTGTCATCCAGTAAGCATGTCACTTTGTCATATAAGGAGATCAGGTTAGGCAAGCAGGACTTGACTTTCATAAAACCATGTTGACTGGGTGCTATCACAACACCATGTTGGCTGGGTGCAAGACCAGCGACGAGCTGCGGGACACCATGTCCCTGATGATAAAGCAGATCATCAGATCCACCAGGCCTGCTCTTTTCTCAAATCCAACAAGCAGTGAAGATGGCAAAGAGCAGCTGGCATATGAGTCTGGAGATGATGAGGATGATGCAGAGGACTTCAAGCCTTCTGATGGGGGTGAAAATGAAATGGAGACAGAGATTCTGGACTACGTGTGAACTCTGCTGCTGAACAGATTCATCCCTGCTCTTGTTCCCTGAGAGCTGAGGATTCAGGTGCCCAGGGTGTGGGAAAGCAGAACCTGCACTAAGATGACAACAATCTCTCTGCACTGCTAAAAAAAATTAGTATTTAAAAATAAAAAAAAAAACAACAAACCAAAAAACTGCCTCAGCAGGGAGGTTGGACTCAATGATCTCTGGAGGTCCCTTCCAACCTCTAAAATTCTGTGATTCTATCACCTGGTTGTCTTGTGTGTGCTGTATAATCAGGCTCAGTATGATCTGCTGTACAACCTTGCCTAGCAGTGAGGTCAGAATGACTGGTCTGTACTTTCTTGGATCCTTCTTCTGGCCCTTCATGTCTATGGGCATCACATTTGTCAGTCTCCTGTCAACTGGGACTTCCCCAGTTAGCCAGGACTGCTGATAAATGATGGAAAGTGGCTTTTGAGCACTTTTGCTAGCTCTGTCAGTACCCTTGGCTGTATGTCATCCAGCCCCATAGACCTATATATATATATCTAAGTGGTGCAACAGGTCACTGACCATCTCTCCTTGCTTCATTCTACTCTGCATCCCTATCTGCCATATCAGAGGGCTGGGCATTCAATGAAAAATTGGTGTTACTACTAAAGACTGTGGCAAAGAAGGTATTTAGTACCTGTGTCTTTTCCTCATCCCCACCCACCCAAGCATCCAACAAAGGGCAGAGATTTGTCTTAGTCCTCTCTTTGTTGCTAATATATTTCTAGAAGCATTTCTTGTTGCCTTTAACAGATGAAGCCAAATTAATTCTCACTTGGGCTTTAGGTCTTCTGGCTTTTTCCCTGCATCATAGCCTGACAACAGATTTGTAGTCTTCCTGAGTGCCCTGTCCTTTCTTCCAGAATCATAGAATCATAGAATCAACCAGGTTGGAAGAGACCTCCAAGACCATCCAGTCCAACCTAGCACCCAGCCCTAGCCAGTCAACTAGACCATGGCACTAAGTGCCTCATCCAGGCTTTTCTTGAACACCTTCAGGGATGGTGACTCCACCACCTCCCTGGGCAGCCCATTCCAATGCCAATCACTCTCTCTGGCAACAACTTCCTCCTAATATTCAGCCTATGCTTCCCCCAGCACAACTTGAGACTGTGTCCCCTTGTTCAGTTGCTTGTTGCCTGGGAGAAGAGACCAACCCCCACCTGGCTACAGCCTCCCTTCAGGTAGTTGTAGACAGCAATGAGGTCTGCCCTGAGCCTCCTCTTCTCCAGGCTAAACAACCCCAGCTCCCTCAGCCTCTCCTCATAGGGTTTGTGTTCCAGGCCCCTCACCAGCTTTGTTGCCCTTCTCTGGACACGTTCCAGCACCTCAACATCTCTCTTGAGTTGAGGAGCCCAGAACTGGACACAGTACTCAAGGTGTGGCCTGACCAGTGTTGAGTACAGGGGAAGAATAACCTCCCTCGTCCTACTGGCCACACTGTTCCTGATACAGGCCAGGATGCCATTGGCTCTCTTGGCCACCTGGGCACACTGCTGGCTCATCTTCAGCCTACTATCCACCAGTACCCCCAGGTCCCTTTCCTCCTGGCTGCTCTCCAGCCACTCTGTCCCCAGCCTGTAGCGCTGCTTGGGGTTGTTGTGGCCAAAGTGCAGAACTCTGCACTTGGCCTTGTTCAATCTCATCCCATTGGCCTCTGCCCACCCATCCAGCCTGTCTAGGTCCCTCTGCAGGGCTCTCCTACCTTCCAACAGATCCACACCTGCTCCTAGCTTGGTGTCATCTGCAAACTTACTGATGCTGGACTCAATCCCCTCATCCAGATCATCAATAAAGATGTTGAAGAGGACTGGGCCCAGCACTGATCCTTGGGGCACACCACTAGTGACAGCTGCCACCTGGATGTTGCACCATTCACCACCACTCTCTGGGCCTGACCCTCGAGCCAGTTCTTGACTCATATCAGAGTGAATCTGTCTAAGCCACGAGCTGCCAGCTTTGCCAGGAGCTTGTTGCGGCAGACAGTGTCTGCCAAAGACCAAAGACTCTTCTTTTTACCCCAAGTTGCAACCAAATTCAGACAGGCTGACCTTCTTTGCTCACTCATCTTTCAGCACATGGGGATAGCATCTTCTCGTGCCTTTAAGACATTCCTGAAGGATGTCCAGCCTTCTTGGGCATCTTGTTCCTTTAGGATAGGAAAGCAAGATGCATCACACTTTCCCTTGTGTACATTATCTTGTGTTTGTTTCAAGATCAGGAATTACCTCAGCAAACATTATTCCTAAGCTAAAATGCAGTAATTAATATAGTGGTTGCACCTGAGACATAGGTACCTGGGAACAGAGTGAAGAAGAATGATAACAGGCAGATGGTGACCTTGGTTCCCACCAGCTGCTGGCTGCCTTATCTCAGAAGGGGTAGATAACAGACACCTCGTTAATGAGGAGAGCAAGGTGTGGTTTATGCTGATGCAGTGGGTTGTCCTTGACTAATTATGCTAATGTGTGGGTGTGTGCCTTATGGCCCTGAGGGATATACTGAGAGCAGAAATGATCAATAAAGGTCTCTGGCATAATTCACATCGAATCATCTGGAGTCCATGTGGCATTGCCTTTGATCACACTGATCTGTGAGAGCCTTGACCACATTTCCATGGCAAGCTAAGCAGTGGTGTTGCAACACCTGAGCTAAACCAGGTGTGCTTTGCAACAGGTACCTTTAAAGATTTTTAAGAAAAGGAGACATTTACCTGATCCTTAATATGCACTTCAGATATTTTGTGCCTTACAAAGTCCTCCTCTACCTGTCAAGCAGCATAAAAAGTTTTCCTTCTAAATGACAATAGTTTTGGGCTTTTATAATGAGAAAAATTTCTGCTACCCTGCAGAGTCCTTGTCTCTGAAGGACTTCACTGGATGTAAATGAAAGAAAAAGGAGCTTTTCTGAACTGGAAAAGAAAAAAATCACTTTTGAATTCCAAGTATTTTAATGTTTCTGGTTTTGCTTTTAATCTGTGCTTAATAATATCAGAAAGGATTTATGTAATGTGGTTGCTATGGTAAAAGCAGACCTGTGTCCCATTACACAAACCTTGAACTGTGATTAACTGTTTAATGTCACTGGAGCAAAGGAAGGTATAAATAGCATGTTAACACCTTCAGAACCAGCAGCCTTTCATCCTAATTGTGCCAGGCAGAGATTTTTTCCTTTCATTAGGCAGATATAGGGCTGTTCTTTAACGCACATCAGGTAGCCAGATGGATGCTGACAATGCTTTCCAGGCCATCTTGCTGAACTTAGAAATATATGCTTTTGAAGGCCAAAAAGATATCTATCTGGCATTCTTAGCATACATTATCACAGTAGCACAGTATCACCAAGGTTGGAAGAGACCTTATAGATCAAGTCCAACCTGTTACCACAGAGCTCAAGGCTAGACCATGGCACCAAGTGCCACGTCCAATCCTGCCTTGAACAGCTCCAGGGACAGCGACTCCACCACCTCCCTGGGCAGCCCATTCCAGTGTCCAATGACTCTCTCACTGAAGAACTTTCTCCTCACCTCAAGCCTAAATTTCCCCTGGCACAGCTTGAGGCTGTGTCCTCTTGGCTGCCTGAGAGAAGAGAGCACCCTCCTCCTGGCTACAACCACCCCTCAGGTAGTTGTAGACAGCAATAAGGTCTCCCCTGAGCCTCCTCTTCTCCAGGCTAAACAATCCCAGCTCCCTCAGCCTCTCCTCGTAGGGCTGTGCTCGAGGCCTCTCACCAGCCTCGTTGCCCTTCTCTGGACAC
>WAAF01006028.1:70993-81144 GCA_013400475.1 Tricholaema leucomelas
GCAGCCTCAGCTTCTCCCCAGCAGGCAAAGCTCCCCAGCAAAGAGAAGAAGCAAGTGCCCTAATCTTTGTTTTGCCTTTCTTCTTTACACATCCCAGCAAGACTGTGAGGGAAGTAGACCTCACCATTGTTTTCATTTCTCAGCCTATCATCTAGTTCTTCTCACCAAAACATGCTAGCTAGGCTCAAACTAGCACAACAGATGACATAGGAACGCGTCCAGGCGAGTTTTAAATATCTCAAGAGATGAAGACTCCACAACTCCCCTGGGCAGCCTGTTCCAGTGTTCTGGACCCTGTCAGAGTCTAAATCTTCTCTCCCTTGTTCATCAACAAAGATAAAGTTTGCCATGGTCTCTCCCTTGTAAATCAACGAAGATAAAGATTGCCTTTGTTACTCTCCCGGGCTCAGACGAGGTGCCTGGCCGAAAGCTCAGGGGTGAAAATCAACAGACAGTGCCTTTGTGGACTTTCTGGACCTCAGCCTGGCTTGAATGCCCAGGATGTGCACATCTTATGTCAGCTACCCCAAAGAGAAAAGGCTTATGTATATTTGGGGTATGGGTAAGTGGCACAGAGAGGGGCCAGAGGCCCTCCCCAGTGCTGCTGTGGGACCCCTGAGAATGCATGAATACACAGGAAGATTTCCTGGGGAGCTGCACCTGGGCACCGATCTAAAAGACTGTATGAAAAGACATGAGCAGTGCCTGCCAAAGTGTGCACCTCCACCAATGCACCTCCACCAGAAGTCCTGATGAACTCCACAGAAGAACATCCCTGGACCAGGCACCCATCTCTCTCTCTCCCCCCCCCCCATCTGCAGCTGATGGTAACATAATCTCTGTTCTTTTCCTTCCCTGCTACTTCTCTCTTTCTCTGTTGTTCCCTCTCTCTCTCCCCTTCTCTCTCTCCCTCTGTTTTGTCCAACTGTATCCTTTAATAAATAGTTTTGTGGTGATCTATGGTCTTGTTTGCACCTTAATTTCACACCACTGAAATCCATAAGAACAGATCTTGCTCCTCTGGACAGAGATATTGTTAAGCTCTGTTCTCTGCACCTTGACTCACCCTCACAGTGAACAAATTCCTCCTCACATTTACATGAAACTTCCTATGCCTCAGCTTCTACCCACTGCCCCTTGTCCTGTCATTTGGCATCACCAGGCAGAGCCTGGCTCCAGCCTCCTGGCGATCACCACATATTTATAAACATTGATGAGGTCACCTCTCAGTCTCTTCCTCTCCAAGCTAAAGAACCCCAGTTCCATCAGTATGTCCTCCTAAGAGAGATCACAGGATCACAGGATGTTGGGGGTTGGAAGGGACCCAAGGAGACCATCAAGTACAAACCCCCACACTCCTCCTAATACACCCCAGGATCCCATTGGCCTTCTTGGCCACAAGGGCACATTGCTGTGCCATGGGTAACTTGTTAGCCACCAGCACTCCCAGGTCCCTCTCTACAGGGCTGATTTCCAGCAGATCACCTCCCAGCCTGTACTGCTGCAGTTTGTTACTCCTCCCCAGATGCAGGACTCTGCACTTGTCCTTGTTGAACCTCATCTGGTTCCTCTGTGCCCAGCTCTCAGTCTGTCCAGGTCTCTCTGGATGGCAGCACAGCCTTCAGCTGTCTCAGCTAAGCCTCCCAGCTTGGTGTCGTCAGCAAACTTGCTGAGCAGACTCTGTCTGTCTGTGCCCTCATCAATGGCATTGATGAAGATGCTGAACAGGACTGGCCCCAGCACTGATCCCTGGGGGACACCACTAGTCACAGCTCTCCAGCTGGACCTGGCACCATTGATCACCACCCTCTGAACCCTATCTTGCAACCAGCTCCTAACCCACCTCACTGCCTGCTCCTCCATCCCACACTTCCTCAGCTTGCTCACTAAAATGCCATGGGAGACGGTGTCAAAGGCCTTGCTAAGGTCAAGGTAGGCTCCATCCACTGCTCTCCCTGAATCTACCCATTCAGTTATGGCACCATAAAATGCTCTCAGGTTAGTTCAGCATGACTTCCCCTTGCTAAATCCATGCTGACTACTGATAACCTTCTTCTCTTCCAAGTGCCTTGAGATGCCCTCCAGCAGGAGCCACTCCATCATTTTTCCAGGGATGGAGGTGGGGCTGACTGGTCTGTAGTTCCCTGGAACCTCTTTCTTGCCCTTTTTGAAGACTGGAGTGACATTGGCACTCCTCCAGTCCTCAGGCACCTCTCCTGTCTGCCACAATTTGACAAAGATGATGGAGAGTGGCAGAGCAATAACATCAGGCAGTTCTCTCAGCACCCTTGGGTGCATCTCATCAGGACCCATGGACTTGTGAATGTTTAATTTGTGTAACTGATCCCTAAACCAGTCTGCACTGACCAGTGGGGAGAATTCCCTCCTCCAGGCTTCCTCTCCTTCATCCAGGGTCTGGAGTACATAGGGGAGTTCAGCCTTAGGTGTAAAGACTGAAGCAAAGAAGGCATTCAACAACTCTGCCTTCTCTGCATCCTCAGTTATCAAGAAGTTCCATTCCCTTAATCATCTTTGTGCCTCTGTGCTGGTCTCTCTCAAGCAGTTCTATGTCTCTTTCAAACTTGGGGGCCCAGAACTGGACACAGTACTCCAGATGCAGCCTTACCAGGGCAGAGTAGAGGGGCAGGAGAACCTTTCTCGACCTACTAATCACACTTCTAATACACCCTAGAATGGCAATGGCCTTCCTGACCACAAGAGCACATGGCTGGCTCATGGTCAACCTCCCATCCACTAGGAGCCCCAGATCCTTTTCCCCTATGCTGCCTTCCAACAGGTCAGTCCCCAATCTATACTGATCCCTGGGGTTGTTTGTTCCCAGGAGCAAGGCTCTACACTTGCTCATGTTGATTTCCATTCGTTTTCTCCCTGCCCAACTCTCCATCCTGTCCAAGTCTCACTGAATGGCAGCACAACCTTCTGGTGTGGCAGCCACTCCACCCAGTTTTGTGTCACCAGCAAACTTGCTGACAGTGCACTATGTGCCCTCATCCAGGTCACTGAATATATTGAACATAACTGGTCCCAGTACTGACCCCTATGGGACCCCACTAGTTACAGGCCTCCAACTCAACTCCATCCATTGACTCTGTTTTTTTCCCTTCAACCAGTTCACATCCACCTCACTACCTGATCATCCAGACCACACTGCCTCAGTCTAGCCAGGAGGATGCTGTGGGAGACAGAGTCAAATGCTTTACTGAAGGCAGAATGTTTTCAGATTTCTTACAGCAGTTCTTGCCAGTTGGTCCTTTTGAGCCTCTGCTACATATACTTGTTAACCAGAAAATCTAACAGCTTTCCCTCCCTGTCCTTTCTGGTTTCTTTTCTGCCCATAAACTTGCAAAGGATATCAATACAGTGTGAGCAGACTGGAACTTTGTTGCAGTGGATGGCTTTCCACTATACAAAAAGAGATGGTCTCTGCCTTTGGATGCTGAAACACTGGGGACAGTAATCAATCTTAGTCAGCAGAATAAACCACTATTGTCAGCTGCAGTACCAGAATGCTGACAGCTGACTTTGTTCATTTGGTTTTAATATGTATTTTCAGATATTATAGATCAGTGCATCTCTATAGGTTACAATGAAATGGCATAAGTTTCAGCTAAAAATATCCCCACTCTCCTCATTGAGGAGGTAGCACCTTTTGAATGGATAGGATGAAAGGTATTTCATTTAAAATCAGTGCAAATTCACAGGGGAACCTGGCTGAGTCCAGACATTTCACATGGGTTTAGTGCTTTAATACAAGGTAGAGGTTCTCCCAGTGTGTAGCCAAATACCTCAATTTAGGAGGTGTATGTCTTATTTCTTTATACATATAATCATCTTTAAATAGAACATTGATCTTGAATTGCATAAAAATTGCAGCCTCCACCAGTGATATCTTGCTTCATCTTCCACCCTTTGAAATGGAATTGCTTAGTGTTGCAGTCTCTGAAACAGTGCATTGAATTCCTTCTCTGATTATAGATTTTTGTCTCTTTTCACATCATTCCTCCAGGTTTACTGCTTTTTTTGCACAGCTATGTTCTACTCCTGCTTGTGGAACTTTGCTTCACGTGTGTTGAATGAGCTTCACTGTAGCTGTTTATTTCTGGGTAAGGTTTTATCACTGCTTAACTACAAACCACGCTGAACAGTCCACAGCTGAAGATCAACTGAAATAACTCGTAGGGCAAGACAGTGAATGTGGCTGTGTGTTTAGGCCATCTGTGTATGTGAGCATGAGAAACATGCCAGGGGTTCTTAATGTGTTTATTTTGTGGTACATTTGACACAATTCTTTTTAGGAAGGGTTACTTGAATGCTAGATGTGGATTACCCATGTAGTTTCATTCCTAATACATGCATGCCCTGGCAGTTTTGGGTTATGACAGCTTGCAGTCACCACAGTAATGCCAGGGCACAGGTTGCTGGTACAGGCTGTGTCAAACACTGTTTCGGTGGTGTGACCACAGCACACTCCACTTTGGATCCCTCCTCTCTCAGCAAACATCCAGCCCAATCCTGAGATGTGTGGGTTAGGAACTGGTTGCAAGATAGAGTTCAGAGGGTGGTGATCAATGAGGCTAGGGCCAGCTGGAGAGCTGTGACTAGTGTCAGTGCTGGGGCCAGTCCTGTTCAACATCTCCATCAATGTATATATACAGCTTAGCTCAATACACAAGCAGATATTTACAGTACATACAGTTACAGACAGAAATAGACAAGGTCAAAGGGAATACAGAAACACAACATCCCTCCCAGAAACCTGAGTCCCCAGGAGGGGCTCTCAACCACCCCCTCACCTTCCCCCTACCCTTCTCAACCTTACCCCAGTCCCAGGGAAGAATGGAGGTTTGGCCAGGGGGTTAGGAAGCAAAGTGGATTAATCAGAGAGATTGCAGAGATGCTAGAGAGAGAAATGCAGCCCAGAGCTCCCAAGCAAAACTCCCTTATCTATGTCTGGATTCTTGTTCTTATACCTCTCAGCAAGCCTATGAGTGAAGCAGACATCACCCTTGTTTTCTCTTTCACAGCCTGTAATCTAATTCTTCTCACCAAAACCTTCTAGCTAGCTTCAAACTAACACAGAAGACCAAGGCTGGTCTAGCAATGTAGAAAGCAAAGATTCAGTGGAGAACTTAGAGCAGCCCAGCAAAGCACTGCAGGAATTCCCTCCTAGGTATTTTTCCTTTACTTTTTCAGTCATATGAGAGCATGCACCCGTCGTGCTCTGCCAAAATACACTTAGTTTTGCAAGAGAAAAATAAGTTTTGGGGAGGGAAATTTTTGTGGGAGCAGTATAAATAAGCCTGTGCTGAGGCAGTAACAGGTGCGCCCCTGTGCGCTTCATACTACTGACCAAAGAAACGAGCGAAAGGCTGTTAGCTGGTGCTGGGGAATGAACAGAAGGCCTGTATCATTCAACTTGGATTTGGAGAAGAGTTAAAGGATGTTATTAAATCTTCAAGGGAAAAAAAGGGCCTGGAATAAAAGCCTGAGAACAGATGTCGATTTCATAAAAGGAGAAGGATGATGATGTGAGAAAAACTCGCTTGAAACTTTAGTACTTGTGCCGCATTGCAAGGGAAAGCTCAATGAGAGCTGAGAAACTTCACCACAAGATGGCAAACAGTCACAAATTCAAGACTATCTCAGCTGGGGAAGGCTGTATCCTTCTTCCCTTCTCAGGCTAATTATGGATCATTCTAGAGGCAATTCCCATAATACAATTAGGATAGTCGGGCGCTGCAGGGCTTGGTGGTATTGATGCAATGTGAAGCTCACTGAATGGCTCAGTATATGAGCTGGTAACAAGCAAGGACTTTGAATGCTGTCACTGATTAAATTCAACAGACTTTTGACTGCCTGCTCAGCAGCCCAGCCAAGCATGTTTAGAAGTCACTGTGTTGCTGGAGCAGTTTCAAGTAAGGTATGCATTTTGGCTAAGGGCACACTTAGTCTGAAAATTGATCATTAGCTTTTCTTACAATAAGGGTTTCATTCGACTTATATCTGAGTTGTTCTGCAAGAAAATGTGCCCAGAACAGTAGATGGTGAGTCATTGCCCCTCCTTGAGGAAGTGGAGGGCTCAGCTATGTGTTTGTAGTGGTTCTGGGCATCTCCTCCTCCACCCCTCCCCTCTGCCAATGAATTAACCCAGATGTGATGGTTTGGGTGTCCCCCACCCCCCCACACTTTTAGAAATCACCCAGACTAGACTCAGTCGGCTCTGGAAATTTGAATGAAGCTTATATTTACAGCTGGCACAATGTACAAGCAGATATTTACAGCATATACAGTTATAGACAGAAATAGACAAGGTAAAAAAGGTAATACAAACACAATTCCCCTCCCAGAAACCTGAGTCCCCAGGAGGGGCTCTCAACCACCCCTCACCTTCCCCCTACCCCTCTCAACCTTACCCCAGTCCTAAGGAAGAATGGAGGTTCGGCCAAGAGGGTTAAAAAGCAAGGTGAAGCAGCCAAGCAAAGGAGGGTGAGGTTAGAAAGCAAGATGGAGTCCAGCCAGCAGCCTCAGCTTCTCCCCAGCAGGCAAAGCTCCCCAGCGAAGAGAAGAAGCAAGTGCCCTAATCTTTGTTTTGCCTTTCTTCTTTACACATCCCAGCAAGACTGTGAGGGAAGTAGACCTCACCATTGTTTTCATTTTACAGCCTATCATCTAGTTCTTCTCACCAAAACATGCTAGCTAGGCTCAAACTAGCACACCAGACTAGACTCAGCCATCTGGAAGTTAAGGAATGAAGCTTTATATATACAGCTTAGCACAATATATAAGCAGATATCACAGTATCACAGTCTCACAGTATCACCAAGGTTGGAAGAGACCTCATAGATCACCAAGTCCAACCTGTTACCACAGAGCTCAAGGCTAGACCATGGCACCAAGTGCCACGTCCAATCCTGCCTTGAACAGCTCCAGGGACAGCGACTCCACCACCTCCCTGGGCAGCCCATTCCATATTTACAACCTATTACAATTGTTTACAACTAGATACAGTTATATACAAGTTAAAAGGAATACAGGAACACAGTATTCCTCCCAGCAGCCAGAGTGCTCAGGAGAGTCTCCCAACCACCCTTCCACCCTCTTTCCACCCCTTCCCACCCTCTCCCTTATCCCAGGATCTCTCTCTTATGATCAATGTGAGTTGGGAGAGGTCGGCAAGGGAGGTTAAGAAGCAGAATGGTTAGTTGGAAAGTGTGCAGGGTCAGGCAGAAGGGTTAATGCAGCAGAGGCCAGGCAGAGACTCTCTTACCTATGTTTGTGTCTGTGTTTTCATATGGCTCAGCAGAACGAATGGGTAATATGGACATCACCTCATTTTCTTTTTTTTCACAGCCAATTATCTAATTTCTCTCATTGAAATATTCTAATTAGCCTCAAACTAGCACAGTATTTTGCAACCTGCTTACTGCTGGTTGCCAAAAAAGTCTTCTGAACTTCAGAGGGGCACATTTCAGGCCGGGCTTACAGAGAAAATGATATACAGTTATGACATCTTTGTGTTTGCTATCATGTTGAGGAATATATGTTAAAATACATGCAAGTGATGCAGAATGGGCTGCCTTCTCCCTGTGCTCTGAAAATACCTGTTGAAGGATTGAAAAAACTCAACAGCACGAACCACACTGAAAAAGGTGAGACTCTCAGGGGAGGATAAAATACCTTACACTTAAACTCAGTGTGATGGTTTGGGTGTTACCTGCCCCCCTCCACTTTGGAAATCACCCAGACTAGACTCAGCCAGCTCTGGAAATTTGAATGAAGCTTATATTTACAGCTGGCACAATGTACAAGCAGATATTTACAGTATATACAGTTATAGACAGAAATAGACAAGGTAAAAGGGAATACAGAAACACAACAGCCCTCCCAGAAACCTGAGTCCCCAGGAGGGGCTCCCAACCACCCTTCCACCTTCTCCCTACCCCTCTCAACCTTACCCCAGTCCCAAGGAAGCAAAGTGGCCAGGGGGTTAGGAAGCAAAATGGATTAATCAGAGAGGTGGCAGAGAGGCTAGAGGGACGTGCAGCTCAGCCACTTCCCTCAGAAGTGTGACTCCCTTATCTATGTTTGGATTCTTTTACCTCTCAGCAAGCCTATGAGTGAAGTAGACATCATTCTGTTTTTCTTTTCACAGCCTGTGACTTAATCCTTCTCACCAAAACATTCTAGCTAGCTTCAAACTAGCACACTCAGTAATAACAGTAAATTAAATTAATAGTAAATGAGTAATTAAAAAGCTTCCACCAAACAAAACCCCCAAACCAAACCAATCCAAACAAGCAAACAACAAGAACCACAAATAATCCCTTCCTGCTGCCCTGCCCAAGCGACCAAAAAAGCCAAACAAATGTTGTTCTTACACTGTTATTCACAGCTGCAGAGCACAGCTGCACATTTAGAGCTTCAGCAAACTGTTTTCTGCCTTAAATGAATTTACTATCTGCCCAGTGTCTTTGCCTGGCCACTAAATCAGGCACTAATGACCATCTCAAAATCACACAGTCTCACAGTATCACCAAGGTTGGAAGAGACTTCACAGATCATCAAGTCCAACCCTTCACCACAGAGCTCAAGGCTAGACCATGGCACCAAGTGCCACGTCCAATCCTGCCTTGAACAGCTCCAGGGACGGCGACTCCACCACCTCCCTGGGCAGCCCATTCCAGTAGCCAATGACTCTCTCAGGGAAGAACTTTCTCCTCACCTCGAGCCTAAATTTCCCCTGGCACAGCTTGAGGCTGTGTCCTCTTGTTCTGGTGCTGACTGCCTGAGAGAAGAGAGCAACCTCCTCCTGGCTACAACCACCCCTCAGGTAGTTGTAGACAGCAATAAGGTCACCCCTGAGCCTCCTCTTCTCCAGGCTAAACAACCCCAGCTCCCTCAGCCTCTCCTCGTAGGGCTGTGCTCGAGGCCTCTCACCAGCCTCGTTGCCCTTCTCTGGACACGTTCAAGCATCTCAATGTCCCTCTTAAACTGGGGGACCCAGAACTGGACACAGTACTCAAGGTGTGGTCTAACCAGTGCAGAGTACAGGGGCAGAATGAGATTAGAATGGTTCTTGGTTGACACCACCACCACTGAGATAAGTTCTGTAATGCTTGGCAACAGAGATGTAGAATTTGCTACTTAGCCAAGGAACCCCCTCCTGTATGCTGACCAAGCAGCTGTCTGGTTTGCAGTGATGTAGTGGGTTTGGGTTTTTTGGTTTTTCTCCAGTTTTTAATTTCACTGCCCAGGGATTAGCAGCCAGCTTTTATCCCACTGGTGGGGATTATGCTTCTAAACAGGCTTTGAAAGGAGCCCAGACCTCTAAACAGAAGGGCAAGAGTTAAGGCACTTACAAAAGAGAGGTATGGTTAGAAGGAAAATGAACCAGTTCAGGGATCCTCCAGAGTCATTGCCTCACCACAGGATTATTGGTACAAACCCCCTGCGTACTTTGTCAAGTCAGGAGGTCTTTTGCTTTCAAATAATGAGAAAGAGCCCATGAAGCAAAGAAACAAAACCCCCCTGTTTGCATTACTAGAGCAGTTAAATGTATTATGAGGGCTTCATCTTGCCAACATCTTTCCCACAGACCAGCGTGGTGACAGTGGTGGTGTCCAATTCTCACAAGAAAGGGCTCATTTTCTCTGCTGCACTTGGGGGATGTTAGAACTATGCTGCTGATAATAAGGTTTGAGTGCAACAGGAGAGGCAAGATGTCAACAGCATTACAAAAACAGTGAGGCACTGCAGCAAGCAAGGCTTTTTGTCTGATGCAGTGCAGTTTGCTGGGAGAAGTTGGAGTCTCTGAAATAAGCGTGGTATGAGATTGCCACTGCTGACTGTCAATTTATTAACTCTATGTGGCTCGCTAGAGAACTAAAGTGTGCCTTGCAAAGCAGAATTTACACTTTAGTGCATATTACTGAAATATATAACGTATTTACACAGTACCTTTCACACTGAAGGGACTCTAAACTCTTTGCAGATTGCCTGCAATGGAATCACTCAACCATAGGTGACATATTGTCATCTCTGGGGCATAATGAAGCAACTTGTGTTGGAGGAAAAGTGTGGTGGTTTGGGTGTTCCCCCACGCCCCACACTTTGGAAATCACCCAGACTAG
>WAAF01006029.1:0-53203 GCA_013400475.1 Tricholaema leucomelas
GGCCTCCTGGGCACACTGCTGGCTCCTGTTCCATTGGCTGTCAAACAGTACCCCCAGTTCCCTCTCTGCCTGGCTGTTCTTCAGCCATTCTGTCCCCAGCCTGTAGCCCGGCATGGGGTTGTTACAGCCAAAGTGCAGAACCCTGCACTTAGACTTGTTAAATCTCATGGCACTGGACTGTGGCCATCTATGCAGCCTGTCCAGGTCCCTCTGCAAAGTCCTCCTGCCCTCTAACAGATCGATACCTGCTCCCAACTTGGTGTCATCTGCAAACTTACTGATGCAGGACTCAATCCCCTCATCCAGGTCATCAATGAAGATATTAAACAGGCCCAGGCCCAGCACTGATCCCTGGGACACACCACTAGTGACAGCTGCCAACTGGATGTGGCACCATTCACCCCCAGCCTCTGGGCCCAGCCCTCCAGCCAGTTCTTGACCCAACACAGAGTGCCCCTATCCAAGCCATGGACTGCAAGCTTGGCCAGAAGTTTGCTATGGCAGATGGTGTCAAAGGCCTTGGTGAAGTCCAGGTAGTAGACTACATCCACAGCCTGCCCCACATCCACCAGGCAGGTCAGCTGGTCATAAAAAGAGATCAGGTTGGTCAAACAGGACCTGCCCCTCCTAAATCTGTGCTGGCTGGATCTGATCCCCTGGCCATCCTGTAGGTGCCCTGTGATTGCCCTCCAGATGATCTGTTCCATTATCTTGCCTGGCACTGAGGTCAGTCTGACAGGTCTGTAGTTCTCTGGCTCCTCCTTCCAACCCTTCTTGTGGATCGGTATCACATTGGCCAGCTTTTGGTCTCCAGGGACCTCTCCAGTGAGCTAGGACTGTTGATAAATGATGGAGAGCAGCTTGGCCAGCTCATCTGCCAACTCTCTCGGCACCCTAGGGTGGATCCCATCTGGTCCCATAGACTTGTCAGGATCCAAGAGACTCAACAGGTCCCTAACTGCTTCCTCCTGGATTACAGGGGAGCTGCTCTGCTCCCTGACCCCACCTACCAGCGTAGGCCAGATGTCCTGAAGACAACCTGTCTTACCACTGAAAATTGAGGCAAAGGTGGTGTTAAGCACCTCTGCCTTTTCCTCATTTCTAGTTACTCCATTCCCCTCCTTGTCCAATAAAGAGTGGAGGTTTTCCTTGCCCCTCTTGTTGTCATTAATACATGAATAAAAACATTTCTTGTTATCGTTCCCAGCAGTGGCCAGNGTATCATAGAATCAGTCAGGGTTGGAAGGGACCACAAGGATCATCTAGTTCCAACCCCTCCTGCCATGCCCAGGGACACCCTACCTTAGAGCAGGCTGCCCACAGCCTCATCCAGCCTGGCCTTAAACACCTCCAAGGACGGGGCCTCAACCACCTCCCGGGGGAACCCAGTCCAGGCTCTCACCACTCATGCCCAAGAACTTCCTCCTCACTTCCAGTCTGAATCTTCCCACCTCCAGCTGTGTTCCATTCCCCCTAGTCCTGTCACTCCCTGAGAGCCTAAAAAGTCCCTCCCCAGCTTTTTTGTACGCCCCCTTCAGATCCTGGAACGTCACAAGAAGGTCACCTGGGAGCCTCCTCTTCTGCAGACTGAGCAGCCCCAACTCTTTCAGTCTGTCCTCATAGCAGAGGTGCTTCAGCCCTCTGATCAACCCAGTGGCCCTTCTCTGGACACAGTCCAGCATGTCCACATCCTTCTTGTAATAGAGGCTCCAGAACTGGATGCAGCACTCCAGGTGGGGTCTCAGCAGAGCGCAGTAGATTTAGACCTGGAGTCTTGCTTGTAGTCTTTCTAGGCCAATAATGAACTGTTCCACCTGGGCATCTCAATGAAGGGAGAATTTGCCTATGAAATGGATGACAGCATAGAATCAGGCAGGGCAGAACCTCAGAAGATCGTGACATTCAAATGGTGCTGCAGGAAAATATTTCCAACAGAGAAATTAGTGACTTTGCTTAATATAGCAGGGAGTTATAGCAAACCAGCCCTTACCCACGACTCATTCAAGGACTGAGAGAATTTCAATTCTCTTCACTTAAAATTCCAGCCTATGGTCTCTCAGGAACTTCTTGTCAACATAGCATGTGATTCTTCGCAATGTTGGGGGTCTCGTTCAGGTTTGTCTCCTCCTGGCTCATATAAAGTCCAGAGTAATTTTATTCATCTGTTGAGGACAGGCTTCAAAAGCTCTGGCATTACTGTTATTCTTTTATCTTCTTTCAGTCCAGAGAGGCACACATTTCCTATTTGCTCTCAGAAACAAAGATGAAGATCTGCTTCATTTGTTGCCTTTCAGGGAAAGAATCAAAATTGTCTCATCACTAAAGTTGCATTGGGAAATTCACACGAGGGCATGCAAGTAATGGCCTTGTGGCCCCCTCTGCAGTACTGGAACCACCCTCTACATAACGACCCAGAGATTCGCTAGAGTAGCATGCACGTGAATTTTGCCATGGGAATTAGCATGCAGTAACACCTCAGAACTGCTAACAGATGTTTAAACTTCCATAGATTGACAAGGAGACCAACAAATAAACTGTGCTCCCTGCATCATTATTTTGCAACGTACTACCCAAAATCTAAGGCCAAGACCTTAAAATCTTTCCTCCGAAAAAGGCTGCACTGCATAGAATTATAGAATCAACCAGGTTGGAAGAGACCTCCAAGATCATCCAGTCCAACCTAGCACCCAGCCCTAAACAATCAACCAGACCATGGCACTAAGTGCCTCAGCCAGGCTTTTCTTCAACACCTCCAGGGATGGCAACTCCACCACCTCCCTGGGCAGCCTATTCCAATGCCAATCACTCTCTCTGGCAACAACTTCCTACTAACATCCAGCCTGTACCTCCCCTAGCACAACTTGAAGCTGTGTCCCCTTGTTCTGTTGCTGGTTGCCTGGGAGCAAAGACTGACCCCCACCTGGCTACAACCTTCCTTCAGGTAGTTGTAGACAGCAATGAGGTCTGCCCTGAGCCTCCTCTTCTGCAGGCTGCACACCCCCAGCTCCCTCAGCCTCTCCTCATAGGGTTTGTGTTCCAGGCCCCTCACCAGCTTTGTTGCCCTTCTCTGGACACCTTCCAGCACCTCAACATCTCTCTTGAGTTGAGGAGCCCAGAACTGGACACAGCACTCAAGGTGTGGCCTGACCAGTGCTGAGTACAGGGGCAGAATAACCTCCCTTGTCCTACTGGCCACACTGTTACTGATACAGGCCAGGATGCCATTGGCTCTCCTGCCCACCTGGGCACACTGCTGGCTCATGTTCAGCTGCTATCTACCAGTACCTCCAGGTCTCTTTCTGCCTGTCTGCTCTCCAGCCACTCTGTCCCCAGCCTGTAGCGCTGCTTGGGGTTGTTGTGGCCAAAGTGTAGAACCCTGCACTTGGCCTTGTTAAATCTCATCCCCACGTGAAAAGACATAGACACAAGCACCATTTACAGTATCTTCTCATTTCACTACTTCTGAATATTCTTACTCTCATGAAAACCACCTTGTCTGGCAATCATAGTTGGAATGGTCTGCACAAGTAACAAGATAAACATTACACTACTCTCACACTGTGCATTTCTAATGCACATAACACAGCGAGACTCCAAAATAAAAAGTCTACTACCTTTATGGCACATCAGCACACCTCCCACAATATTACTGCTCATCTGACCTGCTTTTTGACTCTATAATAAACACTGTAAAATTTCTCTTTAAAAGAGAAAAAGTAGCCCTGCAAAAGTAGAAGTTAATACATCTTCCATGATATTAAAAGAACCTGGACACAAAAGATGGATTTTCTTCATAATGTAAGAGACAATGCAAACAAATCAGAAGCAACACTGCAACAATTACTTGCTGAAAGACTGAGCCATGGCAAGAGAACCTGAGATCCTCCTAGCTTCAGGTAGTGAAAGTAGGACTCGTTTCAGAACAACCACCCTCAGTGAACAGAATTTCCACAGCATTCTGAGAATGTCCTACTAACAGAAGTTATTTCTCTGCTTAGTCTTCTAGTCTGCATAACATGTTTATAAATAAATAACCTTTTAGTCTTTGTTTACTGATTGTCCTGGTAGGGCATAAATCTTGCCAGGACAGTTTAACCCTTGCTCTCCTCCTCCTGTTGTGGCATCTGGAAGTTGAGTCAGATGAGCAAACGATAAGGGTTTGGCCCTAGGAAGCCTTGAGGGTAAGGGGGCTTAGCACCACCTCAGGTGTCTTGTGCTGCCCTCACTGTGCCTGCATGGTCAAAGGAGGCAGGAAGCTTTGAATTCATTGGCCAGAACAACGGTGCTAGTGCCTATTGGCCAGTTTGATTTTCAAACTGAAGTATTCAAAGGGGGATGATTCAGAAACCACCTTTCTGCATCAGCCTTTCTGCATTCAGCCTCCTGCATCCTGCCTTCTTGCATTCAGCACTGAGCCTTCCTGCCTATCGTTTGCGGCTCATTAAAGGCAGCCACGTGTTGCAGCTAACACTAGTGGCTTAGCAGCAACTCCTTCCCCTCTGCCTGGAATACTTTGTATTTTACCCGGGATCATTACCACAAGTTTGAGTGTCTTTGATACAGCAGATTTACTCAGAGACCAAAAGCGTAGTGAGTACATCTGCTGGAGTCAATGCCAAGACTCCATAAGCACAGTTAGAATTTTTCCTGTTTTCACATTTTTATTTTCCAAGTTCTGATTGTTTAAACCATTTAATTCTGTGCCATTACTTCCTCTCAACTGAAAATCCAAAGAATCTCAGGGCATTTCCCCCGAATTAAAAACATTAATAAAAATTAATATTCAGACAGAGGTGAATACTCATAATTTGTAACAATTATTAATTTCCAATACACTGATGAGTTGCTGAAAGGGTGGTGTTGAAATGTGTGCCGCCACTTGGTGTTTGCTTGTTGCTGAAGATGAAAACACGGCGAATGCACAGTGACTGAAATCAAAAAGGCAAATACATGCTATGGTATTTCCTAATCAGAACACTTCAAAACTTAATAGTTTGGGAGTTATGGTTACTTACGGTTCCTAAGTTTTAGAACTGAGCTTGACTCAACAGGCTCTGGCTGTCATTTGTCTATTTTTAACTGTTTGTGAAGTTGATATGGATACTAAGAAAACAATTGGCTATCTCTCTCAATTTTCAGTAGGCCTGAAGGTTAAAGTGAAAAGACACAGCATTGTGCACTCTTTGATATGGATGCCTCTCAATATTTTGGCATGGATAATGCTTAGGCTTGCATTTCCTCAAGGGAACTACACTTAACTAGTAGAACATTCAGGAGACATCTAGCAACATTAGGCCAACCTCAATGCTACTACTACTGTAGAATAGTAGTAAAATAGTGTAGTAAAACCAGCAGTAAAATAGTACCTGTAGATATCAATTTTCCAGTCATTAAATTCCACATCGAACTCTGAATGACCAACAAAAGTAACTATCAGCATGAAACGTAATCATAGCCAGATAGCCTTGGTGCAAGAGACAAGGAAGATCATCACAGTTGTGTTTTCTAGGGATCTAGGCGGATGAAGGAGGGAGTTTACAAAGTGCAGCCAGAGATGGCAGAACAAATGAGGCTGTGCCCAGGACTGCAAATGCACAGATGTGCTTGCATGGGTATCCAGAGGAACAGCAAAGATGTCAAGGGTTGCTTTAGCTTTGGCATGAGTGGCACATGCCAAATAGCATCTCTATATTCCATTAACTAGCATCATTAAAGCTAGGTCAGCTATGACTATAGGCCAGCATTTTGCTGAGACTCATCGTGGAAAGCATTTTTGAATGGTAATTATGCCAAGCTTTTCTTCCTTCCTGGAAGAATACAGGAGAGGAAGTATACCTAAATATTGGTATTTAGCCTTCTCTCCCTATTCTATCAGACTCCAAAAGATACTATACTCAACCTTTACTGTACTTCTGAAACAAACCATTTTTATTTAAATGGTGTAAAGTAGGACTTCAGCAAGTAAAGAAATTGTCTGTAACTAGGAATCATCACGTCAGTATAATTAAAAATGTTCAAAGACCATAAGCTACTACTTCTCCAAAGTGTTTCTCACTAGATTCATAATAGTAGTATAGATTTGTTCTTTAGTAACCAGAACCTTCCCCCAAACCTCAGTATTTTAGCTTTGCTACAAAGTAGCAGTCATAGAATCACAGGATGGTTTAGGTTGGACACGACCTCAAGGATCATCCAGTTCCAACCCCCTGCCATAGACAGGGACACCTCCCACTAGACCAGGTTGCTCAAGGCCTCATCCAACCTGGCCTTGAACACCTCCAGGGAGGGAGCAGTCACAACCTTCCTGGGCAACCTGTGCCAGTGCCTCACCACCCTCACTGTAAAGAATCCTTATCTAACATCTAGTTTGAATCTACCCTCTGCCAGTTTAAACCCATTACCTCTTGTCCTGTCATTACAAGACCTTGTCAATAGTCCCTCCCCAGCCTTCTTGTAGGCCCCCTTCAGATACTGTAAGGCCACTGTAAGGCCTCCTCAAAGCCTTCTCTTCTCCAGGCTGAAGAGCCACAACTCTTGTAGCCTGTCCTCAGAGCAGAGCTGCTGCAGCCCTGAGCATCTTCGCGGTCCCAGTCCTCTTCCTTATTTAAACAGTTCCAACAGCGAAGCTTACAGAAGTACAAAAACATCAAAAGTCCTTAATTATAAGAAACTTATAAAGTCAGCATATATCCACAAATCCATATTCAAAATGTGTTATCACATGTTTCTAGTACATAATGCACACTTGCTTCACTTAGGGTTGCACACAACAGCATAAGCAGTAAGAAACTGTTCAGCAGAAAAAGCCCTGGTAATCAGATGACCATGACAACTGAAGCCTTTTCAATAACTAACCTCTTTCACAACACTTGCCAAAAGCATTAATGAAAATTGAAGTGTGAAAAATGTACATTCTTTATTCTGCTGTCTAGGTACAGAATAAAACTTCACTTTTCCAGAAAACAAAACTATGGCTACAGCTTTGAGGGCTGTCAGTTTCCTTTTTGAGGATAAAGTACATGCATTTTTTTCCAGTTACTTTATTGCACATAATGTACAGTTATAAATGATGTTTTTATTTACATGTATTTTGGCAATGTCCATGGTTGTTGTTTTTTCTCCTCCTCCCCCCCCCACCCAATACATTATTTTGCACAAATGAAACCTTGACTGTTTCACACAAATGGCCATAATACAATTCAAAGGATGTATGTGTATGTATTTTGTTTTGCTGTTGTCTTTGCAATTAATCCTTCTGTTCCAGATCTCACAGAATCAACCAGTTTGGAAGAGACCTCCAAGCTCATCCAACCCAACCTATCACCCAGCCCTACTCAATCAACTAGACCACGGCACTAAGTGCCCCATCCAGTTATCTTTGCTTTAGGAATCAAATTCCTCCCAGTCCGTCTATTGTTGCTGGCACCAAGAAATTAGCACTGCTCCCTGCCGTGCCTAACACCCACCTCCTGTGCAGAACCACAGCTCCTGCAATTAGTGCACGGGCACATAGAAGGAAGAGCACTACTTTTGTTAACCAGTTTGATTCCACATTGATGACCACGTGGCAATGTTATGGTTCATGTGTTATTTGGACAGTATGCCATTAATAGTGTTTTAGCAGGATATATCAAATACATTAAAAACAAAACTGAAATTCCAGTAACAATGAAGTACATTCAACATTAGGAATGTCTTAACTCGGATTCCATTCCACTACAATGTGCTGTTCAGGACGAGTGCTATTTTCACCCAGACGCAAGGAACTAAGTTTTGTATACTCAGGCTTCCCCCTAAGCTAAAGCAGTTTTCTTAATGATTATGGCAACACACTTCAATGTTTTTCCTGTATTTTCAGAGCAGAACCTTCTTTAGAGCAAGAAGACAATCTGGGAATTAGCAATCCATTACATGCAGATTGTGGGCATACTTTTGGAAGCTATGCTCAAAGAAAAGTATCTGTATTTTCAGTATACACTGCTCATCAAAAACATAGGATAGAAGGAACATATGTCCCTGAAGGTTCTTAATGAAGTAACACTCTGATGGATAGCACATGAAAAAAATACTCTGAGAGGAACAAAATTTCTTGTACTTGGGTGCAACAGTTGACTTTTCAGCAGTGGACAGCCTTGCTCAGACTTTGAAATGCTCTATTTAAAGTTCTGGAAGTAGAAATGCTCTTCAATTTAAAACACTGATCTTTTGTCCCATCTGGGTAGCTTCACCTAAATGACAGAGCACTTCATGGAGTTTAAATGTGTGTCTCTGATAAAATTCTTTAGGAAGACGATGTTTTCTGTTGTAAATATTGTGGGTTTTGTAATCATCTGCCTGTGGTTGATTTTTAGGATAACGACATATTCATGATCTGTTAAATAATAATAATAATAATAATAAAACAACCTGTACAAGTGAAACTATTCTAAATGCATTGCTATTTCAGCTGTACCTATTAAGTTTTCATCAGAGAGCTACATGCCACTAGAAAACTAACAAACATATCTTCATCAGAGCCAGACTGGTTTGTGCCATAAAAATGAAGATGCATTCTGGTTTATTTATTAGCGTTCTGCTTTACTACCAAGACTGTGAGAACTTTTAAAGGTTTGTATTGCATGGATTTCAAGGTGTCTTGAAACATCATAAATTAAAGAAGGCATCTGAACAGATGCAAAGCCTCCTCATCTGAATATTTTACCATCTATAAGAAGTCTTTCCTAAGAACTGTTGATATCTGAAGTTATCTACATCGAGGATCTCCCTTGACATTAGTTATAATTACTGTCCACTTAGGATTACAGATCTAGAAGGATGACCAAGGATATGTAAGAGAGCTTCAGACACAAGAAACTCCAAGAAAGAGAAATGTTTCTGCGAAAAAAAACCCCAAACCCAACCTATTTGCATAGATGTATATTCAAAACAGCATTTTCACCATTTACATTCCCTGCATTCATGTTCCTACAGTCATCTGCAGGGATAATGATCAGATGGAGGCAGCCCTGGAATCTGAAATGGCTGTTTCTTGGTAGTGCACTGAAAGGTGTATTTTTGTACTTTCTGCAGTCGTTAGGAAACGATCCAGTTTGACCTCTGGCTTACAGAAATTGTACTCCCCTGAGCTAGGCAATATTAGAATCATAGAATCAGTTAGGGTTGGAAGGGACCGGAAGGATCATCTAGTTCCAATCTCCTTGCCATGCCCAGGGACACCCTACCCTAGAGCAGGCTGCCCACAGCCTCAGCCAGCCTGGCCTTAAAACACCTCCAGGGACAGGGCCTCAACTGCCTCCCTGGGCAACCCAGTCCAGGCTCTCACCACTCTCATGCTGAACAACTTCCTCTTTGCATCCAGTCTGAACCTACCCATCTCCAGCTTTGCTCCATTCCCCCTAATCCTGTCAGTGCCCAATAGCCTAAAAAGTCCCTCCCCAGCTTTTTTTGTAGGCCCCCTTCAGATACTGAAAGGCCACAATAAGGTCACCTGGGAGCCTCCTCTTCTCCAGACTGAAGACTGGTGACTACAGCAGATCTACAACAAACCAAACCGACAAGAAAACAAGCCCCAGCCACTTAAAAACAGCACAGCATGAAGAAAATAAGGCACTTCTGGCAAGGAAAAGCCCTCGAGTTTGTATTTCACTGTATGCTAAGTCTGTTGTGCTTAGAAATGTCACATGATATGAGAGTGAATCAGGTGCCAAAACCAACAAATCACAGATTACTGTAAGATTAACTGCAACTTCTGAATGGTTCAACAAAGAATCAAACTGGTTTCTGTACGCCAGAGTTTACCGATGCGCTGGCATCTTTGCTCTTTTGCTGTGAGCAGAGAGTAATTATTTAGAGAAAAAGAAAAGTGTGGAATTAGTAATGCAGATGCTGAAAGGCAAGTGGCAAGACTCTACAAGAAGAATGCCTCGAAAAATGCTACACTTTGTTCCCATTTCCACTGGCACCTATTCCCCCAAGGTAAAAGGCCAGAATGACCAAAGCCAACTTAACAGTAGTGTGCAGAATGTCAGCCGACAAACAACATAAAAACAAGTCACGTTGTGTTATCTGTGGTCACGTTCTTCAGGGTTAGTCCAGTAACTCAAGACTTTACATTCTTTTGTCTTTATTTTTTTACTTCAATTAAACATGTAATGGTTAATAAACAGACATAGTCCAGAGTTAGTAGGTTGGTATTATAACATTTATTAAAATAATGCTATGGGTTAATAGAAACAGCAAAGAACCAAAGAATTAAAATGCAAGCTATGTAAAAACCCAACTAAAACCCAAATATGTCTAATGTATTCATCCAGTAAGCTAACTAAAAGCCCAAGAAAGACAACACTCCCAATATAATAAAGTACTGCAAAACAATTGGCAATATTTTTTTTTTCAGTTATCAAAATTGTGGGTTTTGCATTTTGTATCCTTTTTTTTTTCTCTCAATCAGGAAAAAAATTCCTTTTTTTTTTTTTTTGAATGTTATATAACATACATATAAAACAAGATAGAAAAATACATTATAAACTTGTAACAATGGCTGTAAATACATTATCTTACATGTTTCTCATAGGCAATAGGTTGGTTATGGTACATACATAGCATGAAACTACTAAGATAATAAAGAATAGACAAATACATGTCATCTGTACGGTTACATACAAGCGACACTCCCATCTACCCACTCTAAAAAAACAACCCCAAAATTACATAATACTGTCAGAAAGAAGTCTTAAAACTACTTATTTTAATAAAGGAAAAAAAAAAAAGTCATTAAAGAATGATAATACTGAGAACCAAGGCATTCAGAGATCTCAAAAGTCATGCTTTTTGTTTTGTTGTTGTTTTTTTCTTTTTCTCTTAAGCTGATCCAAAATTTTGTCAACTAAGTCTTCAGAAGCTTGTTTAGAGCAAACGTTACTTTCACATGTCACACATCTATTTCTTACACTTCCCCTCCTCCCCACCCCTCCACCCCCCCCCAGTAAAAGACCTTTGCTAAGCATCTAAAATGTCCAGGTTTTATCATAGCTGAGATGAAACTGGATCAAATACTGGTACTGTTTTAGCAAATGCCTCCTCAAATGTTTTGAGTGTCGCAAGTTTATTCAACCAACCAACCAAAATAAAACCAAAATGGCACAGCATATACCGTAAGTAAAATCAACACAACTGTATGTGTAACAGGAAGACAAAGCCAGTGGCACGCTAAACAAAAAGCTAGCTGAATACAAAAGGATGAATGTCTATTGCATAGTAAATAAACTGATAATTATTTCCAGGTGAGACAAGATGTTAGATGAGGTCACCATGCAGGTGCTAAAAAAATGTAAGCCCTCTTAGCTTACTATTGACCTTTCAGTTGGAAGCTGTGATTTGCAGGAGGAGATTAAGTTGACAAGAGAGGAATAGTTATCACCTGATATTTGCCAAGTTTAGGACTGAGCCCCATGCAAAGTAATACTTAATGTTTTCAGAACTAAATACTGTGCGTTCGACAGCTTCAGCTCTTGCACTTGCCCAGCTATATGAATCTCATGTGGAAATAAGGGTTAAAAATAAAGTATAGCCGGACATCAATCAATTGGCTGATGTTCCTCTCCTGCTTATATTGCAAACAAAAGCCAGCAGATAGTTTTAATAGTCAAAAGAAGAGCTGAAAAAGAAATAATTTGCATGCTGTTTGCCACTGCAGGAGCTGCTTGAGGAAACTGGAGGCACACTCGGACTAACTGAAAACTAGCTTCGCACTTTCAATTTCGTTATTTGCAGACCCCCAGTTTTCAGGGTGACGCCGAAGCCTACAGAATTTGATGTTTGCTTATTCCAAGCAAAATTGAGAAAGCTCCTCTCCATCCCTGAAAAAAAACCCTACATACTCCCAGCTCTACAAACATTTGTCAGCTCACAGTTTGGCATGAGACAACCTGTATCACAGAACCCTTTGGTTTCCATTGCACAAGCACGGCGTTTGGGATGGTTTAACAAAGTAGAGCGGCTGAAAATTAACGATGGGCTGGTTTGACAAAAAAAAAAACCAAAACAAAACAACTTAACTAATCTTTTCCAAAGTGAGATTTTGGCAAAGTCATTATCACACTAGTATGGCAAAAATCAGGTAATTAATACGGTCAACTCATCATTTGTCTTTCCTCACAGCTTCTTTCACATACTGGGCGACTGAGTGGCATGCAGTAACTTGTCCGAGGGAGAAGCTGATTATACAAGACATTTGACTAAATGACCATGAAGAAAATAAGGCACTTCCTTTTTCTTTAGACTTATTCCAATACTTAAAAAATAATAAAAAGAAAGACTAAAAGGCTCTTTTGGTCTTTTGTTTCTTGACAACCACCAGAAAAAATCATTTCATGAAATAAAGGGTTTCTTTGTTCTTTTTTTCCTTTTTTTTTTTTAATAACACTTGAAAGTATAAAATGCTACATTTCCAAAAATATATATATTTTTTTTTTCTGCACCAGCACCCTTGTATAGTAAAAGTATCTACTTTTTTTTTGTTTTGTTCATTTTGTTTCAATGCACTACACTTTTATCTACACTTTCATTACATGTATACAGCAAATAGGCAAGCATGGCTTTTACATCCTTAATGAAATTGTTGGGTTTTTGTTTTTTGTTTTGTTTTTCTCTATACAGGGAGGTTTAAAAAAAATAGTTGAACAGTTTGCCCAGTAATGTGACACATAATGCATGTACCTTGTTCTCACGTAATAATCTTCTGAGGAGATTTAAAGTATGGTTAAAATAATTTAAGTTCAGATTTTTGCTTTCATAGTGTTGCTGTTTTGTTCTCGGCTTTAACGTAGGTGTGAAAAGTTATCGTCATCTGCATTTCATGGCACACTTTGCTTTAAAACGTCCGATTTGGCAGGCAAGAGATAAAAGGCTCCAACATCTGCCCTTTGTGGGCATGGGTAGTGACTAAAACAGCGTTATCAAATTTTGAATACTTTTTGGAATCCCTTCCCCAATGACATCCCTGACCAAAGGTTCATGCATGATGCATCATCACACAGTACATTCAGAGAGAGCTTTTGACTTTTTTTGTTATTTTTGTTTGTTTGTTTTTCCTTTTTTTTTTTTTTTCTTTTTTCTTTTTATTTGAGAAGAAAAATATTCCTAGAAGTCTCTCACAGTAACTGCCTCTGTCATCGGGTAGTTAAGGGACATCTGTCTCCATCTCGTGCGAGGCCTCCTTACCGTTCGCTTGGGGCGGGACACCAGAGGATGATCAGTGCGGAGGGATGAGTTGGACCTTATTGCTTTACTACTATTCAGTGCAGGTTCTAGAACCACTTTCACCCAAACAGGAGAACAACAAAAAGCGGAGTTGGAGGACAACAATTTCTTTGTCTGTTTTTGTTAGATGGTAAGACGAACGGACAAGTGCCCCAGCTCGCTGCACTGAAGACAGGCAAGCAAAGGCGTTTACCAGTTAACTGATCAGCAGGCAGGCATGGTCAGGTCATCATTGGGTGAAGAGTTCAGAGGTCAGAAGGTCATAGGTTAGTTGCCGGTGGCGGCTGGGTGGTTAGAAACAACAAAATAAAAAAAAAATAATAAAACAAAACAAAAACCAAAACAAAAAACAAAAACAAAAACAAAAAAAAAAAGAAAGAAAAGATAGAGAAGAGATTAGTTCCAGCTAGTGACGGCTTAATGACAACATGAAAACTAATCACAACTAATAAAAAAACCAAGCATGTTTAATTCTGACATACTGCTCGACACCATCTACAGACTGCAATAAAAATCATGACAGCCCTCCATCATGATTTGGACACGTGAAGGAGAAGCCCGCTCCCACAAACCGGTTAACAGGAGAAATAGAGATAAAAATACAACTAATGACTAATGGTTAGTAGCAGTCGATGAAGGAAATTGGAAAACGAAAAAAAACAACAAACAGTTTTTGGAACTAGGTAGAAGATTTCTGGAACGACAGTCAGTGCACAGCATCAGTATCTGACTGCTATTAAGCATTAGTACTTCCCCAGGTGCAAGCATTAAAGCAACTATTAATGATGGATGTGATTATTAATAACTTGGTGGTTAAAAAGAATGGAGTCATCATCTAAGAAATTCTGGGTTTAAAGAAACAATTTGGTTCAACAAACTATGGGCCAAACAAAGGGTTTTTTGTTCAATAAATTTTTTATTGCCTTTCATTTATTCTATTTACAAACGACATGGAATTTCTTGGCCTCATGATACAAAGCAATACTAAACTGTAGTCTAGCAACGTAGGCATCATCATGGGAACCGGGGAAACGCTCAGCCTGCTACTTTAGCCAGCGTTTCCCCGTTCAAAATACTATTTTACACATATAGGACACTTATAAAATGCACTTGCATGTAAACACTGTAAAAGTCCTGCCATTTTTAAAGTCTATACTTAAAAAGCTCTAAGTACATCAAAAAATAGAGAAAATATCTAAATCGATACTAATAAGGCATTTTAAAACTACAAACAGCTCTCTTTATTCATTTTCAAGGCTAATACTCTGCAAATACAATAAAATCTGACATTTCATATACATTCCTGCTTTATATTTTTATATTTTAAAAGAAGCCACCTGTAAATACTATTTTCTTTTGAAAAAAAAAAATAAATCAAAAAAAAACCAAACCCAAAACAAAACAAACCCCAAAACCACAAACAAATTACAGTAAAACATAAAAAAAGTTCTCAAGTGGAAAGTTATCATTCCCAATGTTCTTGAGCTGCTCTTTCTTTAATCATTCTCTCACATTCTCCTTCCCCAAACTTGGTCCACTTAACAGTAGTATGATTTTTCTTTTTTTTTTTTTTCTTTTTTTTTTTTTTAAGACTCATTCAACAGCTTAATTATAGCTCATAAATTCTGAGGTTGAGAAAAAAAAGTTTTTGTACTGTTGCCATTTTGACTAAGGCAGAGGAGATGAAAGTGAGAAAGGTATTCAGTGCAAAGTTAGATTTGTGCCATTACATAAAGTGAAGTCCAGTAGGTGTAAAATTCACAGATAGCATCGGTTTAGCAATCTTTCTTGGGGGTTGTTTTATTTTCACATGCTAAAAATGGCCTATCATTTAGGGTACAGCTTAGAAAAGTACAAAAATATTATTACTGTAACATAAATGAGACCATACATTCCCTGATATTTGTTTTCAGATTCATGCTAAGTGGGATTTAGAATCACGGAATCATAGAAATCGGTCAGGGTTGGAAGGGACCACAAGGATCATCTAGTTCCAACCCCCCTGCCATGGGCAGAGACACTCTACTCTAGAGCAGGACACCCTACCCTAGATCAGGCTTTATTTAAACCTATTAATCCTAGATCAGGATTTATTTAAACTGAAACAGCCCTTTCAAAAACGAGCACACAAAAAAAAATACTTCATGTGGCACAATCTCACCACTTTACAGGTATACTAGAACCAGACTCTTAAAGCATTTTGGCACTGATTAAAAATTTGATTAAATGGTATTAAAATTTATATATATAAAAATTATGTGACAGTTGTTTTGGATAAAACAGTCAAGAAAATTCTCAGCATTAATATTTCTTGTGGTGTTTATAATCAAAGCAAGCTACCTCTTAAAAATACTAGTACACCTGTGATACATCCTCTGCCAAGTCTCTGGCCTTCTACAGTACACACAGGTTTGTCAACTGTGCAACACCATTTACAGTTTATTACAATTAAATCAGTCAGTCTCTCTGTTATATATGTATGGAACTCGATTTTGGATTACTTATAAACTGGGGGTTCTGAGTTAAAATTAGCTATGGTTTTTCAACCCCTCACCAATTCTAAATGCTTAGTTGTAAGAGTAAAACATTTAAACATTTGGGGGATTCTTGCTTTAAAATGCAGTGCTTCTCTTTAAAAAACAACAACCTCAACCATACCTGTATGCAAAGAATAAAACCTACAGTAAAAAAAAAATATGAATGCAGTAGTACTACAAAGTCATCTGAAATTCAATTTAGACTTAAAAAAAAAAAAACCCACCAATGAAACTTTAGACCCAATGAATGCAAATACAGATTTAGTGACACTTCATGATTAAAAGAAAAAGGTTTCTGCACTGAAAAATGTATTTCGGTTTGCTGACATTGTTTTCCGTGGCTAAACCTGCAGAATTGTATTGGTGACAGAACGGCTAAACAGGTGAAGAAGGTAAATACTGACAGTGTTTTAATCCTACAACGTAGTATGAGCACATTAAAGGAGTCTGAACAGTAAACTGTGAGCTGAACTTTGCTGAACAAAGTTGCCCTCAGAAGTTTTTGTGAAACTCTTAAATCTGTGCAGCAATAACCNCTAGAACCAGACTCTTAAAGCATTTTGGCACTGATTAAAAATTTGATTAAATGGTATTAAAATTTATATATATAAAAATTATGTGACAGTTGTTTTGGATAAAACAGTCAAGAAAATTCTCAGCATTAATATTTCTTGTGGTGTTTATAATCAAAGCAAGCTACCTCTTAAAAATACTAGTACACCTGTGATACATCCTCTGCCAAGTCTCTGGCCTTCTACAGTACACACAGGTTTGTCAACTGTGCAACACCATTTACAGTTTATTACAATTAAATCAGTCAGTCTCTCTGTTATATATGTATGGAACTCGATTTTGGATTACTTATAAACTGGGGGTTCTGAGTTAAAATTAGCTATGGTTTTTCAACCCCTCACCAATTCTAAATGCTTAGTTGTAAGAGTAAAACATTTAAACATTTGGGGGATTCTTGCTTTAAAATGCAGTGCTTCTCTTTAAAAAACAACAACCTCAACCATACCTGTATGCAAAGAATAAAACCTACAGTAAAAAAAAAATATGAATGCAGTAGTACTACAAAGTCATCTGAAATTCAATTTAGACTTAAAAAAAAAAAAACCCACCAATGAAACTTTAGACCCAATGAATGCAAATACAGATTTAGTGACACTTCATGATTAAAAGAAAAAGGTTTCTGCACTGAAAAATGTATTTCGGTTTGCTGACATTGTTTTCCGTGGCTAAACCTGCAGAATTGTATTGGTGACAGAACGGCTAAACAGGTGAAGAAGGTAAATACTGACAGTGTTTTAATCCTACAACGTAGTATGAGCACATTAAAGGAGTCTGAACAGTAAACTGTGAGCTGAACTTTGCTGAACAAAGTTGCCCTCAGAAGTTTTTGTGAAACTCTTAAATCTGTGCAGCAATAACCTGAAAACTACAAAGAAAATGCAGCTGCAAAATTAACTGCAAGTTTCTTAGCACGCACTGGGATTATACAGATAAGACTTTAAAGTAACGTTCTCCTGAAATACCAGCATGGGTTTTGTGCTAAAAGCAAGAGGCAAGCATGACTTCTTCCACAGAACATAAGCCACGGGCATTTATCTGCTTAAGACAGCGGGCTTCCACTATTGCTAGAGATGAGCATTGTATTGTCAGGAAATGTATTTTAAAAGGTGAAATGACACCAACAGTTAATTTCAGTGACACAACTGACCCAGATGAAACATCTAGGAGCTTCGCAAAATCTTTACAATCTCTTTGTTGAGAGAACATTACGACGATGATCTCGAGCTACGAATCGGTTATTTCACCTCTCCGT
This sequence comes from Tricholaema leucomelas, assembly GCA_013400475.1. Lineage (NCBI taxonomy): Eukaryota > Metazoa > Chordata > Aves > Piciformes > Lybiidae > Tricholaema lacrymosa > Tricholaema leucomelas. The sequence continues at coordinate 17,623 of WAAF01006029.1, forward strand.
GCTTTATTGCTATATTTACTCATGGTCCCAGGTAAATACCTAATTAAACAAAGGAGCAGTCTCACTAATCACCTCAAACTGCCAGCCCAATCATGAAAGACCGCTAGCAAAAACTGAATTCTGCAACACCAGGTTGTACTTTTAAAGACAACCAAATCCTTACCACCGATTACTCTTGTCAGAGATAGCTTTTTTTGGTAAGTATGGGCTATGACTTTATTCTGATCATAGTCTTCTGCCCACTGAAGAGTTCTCAAGAAATGAGAGCAAGCCAATGGGCTGTAAATAATATGCAGTGATGTAAAAGAACAAGCAATCTTTAGTGTCTTGCCAGCTTTACATTTTCTGTAAAGCATAAGAACATATGAAAGGTAAAAGTGTTATGTAAATACAGCAAATATCCAGGAGAGCCCTTTTTACTCTATTGATTGAAATCTGTACTGCTTCCTGCAGTTAATTTATGGAAGGTTGTGAGAAGTGAAGTGTACTCAGTGTTAGGAGATGTCAGATCTGTCACCTGAATTTGGCTTTCGAATGTTACAATATCATGGAAGCCTGCACATCATCTGATGTGAGCAGAATAATAATACTTGGCACGTAATGCTTTGCATCCTCAAAGCCCTGTATGAAACAAGAACCCCCACAACACCCCTGTGAGGTAGGGAAGTATTATTATCCTTATTTTACAGATGGGAACACATACACAGAGAGATTAAATGACTTGCCAAAACCCACAGTGAGTCAGCAGCAGAGATGGGATAAGAATACATCCCAAACATTGCTTCCTAGCCAATGTCAATAAACCGAAAAAGAACACTTTTCTCTATAAATTTAAATACTTCATTCAGGGGTCCAAAGGCATTACACTTGAGGAAAAGGAGAAAAATGAAGATTTACTTTCCATTCAAGGGTTACAGAGAGATGCCCAAAGATTGGATGTCATCTCACCAACAGGACTTCAAAAGTTGCTTCTCCTTCAGGTTACACGTTTTAGCAGCAAAAGGCAAATACCAAGAAACGGATTTTGGCAAAAAAAAACAAACCCAAAACATTACTCCCTACCCTTAGTAAATCAAACTCAAACAACTTTTGAATTATCTTCACAGCTCTTAATCTTTCTGAATTCAGACTGGTGTCTGAGATCATGCATCCTCCACCTCGTATACAGTACAGTGGCTCAAAAGTGTATTGGAACAACAGGAAAAAAAAAGGAATCTAAATCTTCAGATTTCTCCAGACACAGACAGGAGGCATTTATTCCTTTACGTCTTTCTCATTAAGCAATCATCCATTCATTTTATTTTGCAACACCAATCTGATATTTCCACACCAATTAAAAGAACAAATTACAGGAAAGGGGAGGGGGGAGAGGGAAGAGAATACGACTACATTAATTATTGTAGCACTGAATTAACAGTGTTCCGTGATGCTGATGGCTCCTTAAATAGGGTGTTTTTTTAAAAGGGAATCAATTACAGCCTTTCTATTAAATATATCACAAAGTTTATCTATTTAATTGAGCTGGGAAAGCCAAGATTCACGTCATGTTTTTTTACAACCACCAAACATTCCCAAAGCTCTAAAATATGAAGTTTATCTATTTAATTGAGCTGGGAAAGCCAAGATTCACGTCATGTTTTTTTACAACCACCAAACATTCCCAAAGCTCTAAAATATTAAGTATTCAGATTTGAGGGTGGGGGGGGGGGGATATGATAATAAACAAACAGGTGAAAACAGGGTATTTGGTTAACCAGCTGTGGTGTTGCAAATCTCATGTACACTCAAAGCACTTCTTACAAACAAGAACTGCAGAACTAAACTAACCTCGGTCTGCGGTCACAATCCTTTGGTAAGGATGGACACGCATATCGTGCCTTCGAACTTTAGTAGCCACCGCACCTAGTTAAATTGCAATTACCAAGACAAGGTTAGAAAACATTCAAAGAAAACATTAACAGCAGGTTTATCAAAAAATGGATTTAAATGACCATTAACTACACACACAGAGAAAAAAAAAAAAGAAAAAAGAAGTTCATTTTAAGAAAAGCAACAGGTTAAGGCACAGTAGTTTTTCAAATCTTAATCTCAAGAAGAAAAAAAAAAAAGGAGTTTATCTGTGCAGATTAATATTGCATTTTGTTTTAAAACATCCTGGCCTTAACGTGTTTCATCCATTCATTTACAATCCCAAAAAAAAAATTACAGTATTTCATGAAATCTATTAGACCCAAGCACAGAAGCTTTACTAGTCACATATTCACTGAAGTGCCTTTCCGCAGCAGGACTATTTTAAATAATGCCATCTTTTAATACTGACAATTATTTGCTAACCTTAAGATCACTTCCAGTTCTACCACCAAAAAAAAAAAAAAAAAAAATAGAAAAAAAAAAGTTTTAAAGCAATTCTTCAAGCCTACAGATCGTGATTTTTAAAGTCAATAAGTATGAACTGCAATGAATTAGGTGATTAGTAAAGCAAACACTATATAGAACACTTAGCAGTCAGTATACTACTATACACTCATAAATTACAGCTACTCTGTAATAGGAGCTAACCCAAATTAATAGCACTATTTCATTTAAAATCTATGTGCAAAAAAGTGCAAGTAAGTCACTGACTGCTAGGCCAAGCTTTTTTTTTTTTTCAAGGCTGTTGAAACTAAGCATTTGTTAAAATTCAGATCTGATGAAGGATCAGTTAAAACCGTTCTTGAATTCTTAGCCTTTCGTTGGGAAAGCCATACCTGAAGATAAAAGGAAGGGAATTAAAAGTTAGTCACCAACTAAAGTTTGATTCCAATACCAATATCCCCCAAAATACTAAAAGGGATACATTCCTCTGTCATTTTGTAAAGGGAATTATTTTAAGACATCTTAAAGGTCCACTACAAAAAATGGACAAAATAAAGCATTCTGTTTAGTGTAACTATGAAATAAAACTCAAGGAAAAAATAATTTAAACCAATCAACTCTGTACAATTGCTCAGATAGCAGAGCAGAAGTTGTTGGACTCGTTCTTAAAGGTCTTTTCCAGCCTATGACCATCTGAGGAGTCCTGTTTGGGGCAATACACCTGTGCTCCCACAGCAAACCCAGAAATATGCAATGATTTCAGATGCCATTTTAGGAGTAGTTTTCCCTTCTTCTTTCCTTACAAAAAATTCTGCAATAAATCAAAGTTCCCCAAATCATATTAAATTATTACTGTAGAATTATCTCTTTTTTTCACTTGCTAGTAACTGAATTCAGGAGAGGGGTTTGCCACTAACCAGCAACTGATAGCTACCATGATGGTGCCTGTGACTTTATCTCAGGATATAACGCAAGCTGACTCACAAATGTGCTAGTTTGAGCCTAGCTGGGATATTTTAGTGAGAGGAATTAGATGATAGGCTGTGAAAAGGAAACAATGGTGATGTCTGCTTCACTCATAGGCTTGCTGAGATGGATAAGAACAAGAACACAAAGACAGGTAACAGAGCTGCTCTCTGTCTCTGGCTGCCTGCACTTCTCTCTCTAACCTGCTGTCTGTGTAATTAATTCTTCTGCTTCCTAACCCCCCTGGCCAATTCTCCAAACTCACCTTGAACATAAGGCAAAGTCTGGGATAAGATAGAGGGGTGGAAGGGAGGTGGAAAGGTAGTTAGGAGCCCCTCCTGAAGACTCTGGTTTCTGGGAAGGCTGTTGTGTTACTCTTATGACTTTTTTAACTTGTTTACTTCTGTCTATAGCTGTAGATATTGTATATACCTGCTTGTATATTGTGCTAAGCTGTAAATATCTGCTTGTATATTGTGCTAAGCTTCATTCCTTAATTTCCAGTTTGGCCGAGTCTAGCCTGGGTGATTTCCCCAAGAGTGGTGGGGGCAGGTAACACCCAAACCATCTCAACAAATTAGGGGTGGAGGAATTGGGGAAAATATTTACATGTTTGTGGAAAATTAGGAAATGATGGCATTACCATATGTTCACTGCAATTTGGTTATAGGCTATCAGACAACAACTGTAGTCTGTTCAAGGACAGACCTACTGCATACTTCTGTCCTACTAAAACTGCTATTATTGATTCACTAATCCTGAAAAAACAGAAGTCTGAGATGTTTTTTCCTCTCGTTTACTAAATATAACATGGAAATGTGTATGCACACATACAGACAATTCAGTAAGTATTTGTCATGTCAGTGAAATACTGCCTTTTTTTTTTGCAGTACTTTCAACAAAATATTGACTTTGCACCTTATTGTCCACTGTTCATGAGAGATGTTCAGAATTTGGGTGAATCAATAACTGCCACTGAACAAACTCAGATCAAAGTCCTAAAACCCAACATTATGAAGCACCAAGGTCATATGCAATTCAGAACAAACTGAGAGGAAATACTCAGTTTCTGGAGATGGTAGGGAAGGAAGAACCTACTGAAACTGCCTGTTCCATATTGACCAGTTAACTGAACTGTCACAGCTGCTTTACCATTCTCACCTTTACACAGCTAGGCAGTGGTCTGAAATATTAGGACTGATGGACATTTCAATCCAGTGTACATAAAAGAAGCCATCAGTAAAGTGGCTATTGTTATCATCCTTTGATTAGTACTTAGTTTGCTTTATGTTCATTCGCTGAAACTTTCCTGTTTACAAAATGATTTACAACTTTCTGATATTGAGGATTTGTCAGCAGCATACCATGTAAAGTAGTAAAAAAACCCAAATTGGAAAAAGACCTTTCTATTCTCTCTAGTTTTGCTACAATAAAGGGGTGCTGTATCCAGCTCTGGGGCTCTCAACACAAGAAGGACATGGACCTGTTGAAGCAGGTCCAGAGGAAGGCCACAAAAGTCATTACAGGGCTGGAGTACCTCTCCTACAAAGACAGGCTGAGAGAGTTGGGGTTATTCAGCCTGGAGAAGAGAAGGCTGTGGAGAGACCTTCAGGAAGTACCTGAAGAAAGCGTATGAGAAATATGGGGAGGGACTGTTTACAGTCTCTTAGCAATAGGACAAAAGGGGCAGTGGTTTTAAACTAGAGAAGTGTAGATTTGGATTGGACATTAGAAAGAAATTATTTCCAATGGAGGTGATGGAACACTGATGCAGATTACACAGCGAGGTGGGGGCAAGCTCCATCCCTGGAGATGCAGGGTCAGACCTGATGGGGCCCTGAGCAACATGATCTCCTTGGACTAGATGACCTGTAAAGCTTCTTTCCAACCCAATGCATTACATGATTCTATGAAATTTGGTATTTATGGAAGCCCAAATAGCATGTAACAGATCACAGAATCAACCAGGTTGGAAGAGCTCATCCAGTCCAACCTATCACCCAGCCCTGTCCAAGCAACTAGACCATGGCACTAAGTGCCTCATGCAGTAGTTTTTTGCTGTTTTGGTTTCAGCTTGCTGTGTTGGGTTTTATTTTCAGTTACTGCATTAATACACTTGACACACACTTAATAACAGAAAACACGAAAATGCTCAGCTATGATTTGAGCAGTTTTTGTAGACAGTTTTGATATACCTGATATAACACCACTGAATCTTTTTTTTTCCTCTTTGAGCCTCACAAACTCTAAGCTGCAAATACCACAAACCCATAAGCAACATATTCTCCGGTCAGCCATGTACAAAGATCTTACCTAATACACCACTAGGTTCAATAGGATACTCAAGGATTGATGTAGCTGGTGCCAGTGTGTAGGGGTATTCGTATGGTGTGTAAATTAAACCAGCTTCGGGTCCAGGTGGAACTATTGCAGCGGTGGGATGAGGAGTTCCGTTTGGCATGACAGCGGTTTGTATTTGTCTGATCAAAGGCATTATGGTAGGGCCAGCTGGCGTAGGAGTACGCAGGGCAGCTGGTGGGAGAACAGGCGCAGGCCCGGTAATAATCCTTGGAGCCTGGGCTGTTGCTGCAAGAGAAAAGGCAAGGGCTGCTACAGTAAGCAAAGAAATTCAGAGGAAAGTATGGAGACAGCAGTACAAAACGTGGAAAGAATGGGAAAAAAAGGGGAAAAGTAGGAAAGAAGAAAAATAAAAGGAAATCATTAGTACATGCGCTGATCACACAGTGCCAAAGCACACCATTCAAATGCAAACAGCTTTCCATTTTCCAGTGTGATTAAGTATGAACATGCAAAATAAAAAAGCCATTGTAAAACAGTGAGGTAGATTTCTCAAACAGGTTACATAGCACAAAAGCTCCATTTAGACCACATTTCTTCATTTATGCTACCAAGATTGAATGAGACTGAGATGCATGCAGGAGATACATGGAAAAACACTGTCATAAATACAGACTCTAAAATTTAGTGCAACTACGGAGTCCACAGGCACTCGAGTTATGCAGAGCTGCTGTATGAGTCTAGACTTATTAAACGTCTTAACGTTGTGTTTAAACATACACACGATTCTGACTTCCAGGATCAGCAAAGGTAAAAGTTGACCTAGAAACACTGCATCTCCTTTGTATTAGAAGTTCACTATGGCCTTGCTTAGGGGTTAAAGAAAAATGCTATCTTCTTTTTGTTTGGCTGGATTTTATGTGTGTATATATATACATATATCTTATACAGTGCTAGACATTGTGATCTCTGAAGCCGGTTGGTAGACATTGTGATCTCTGAAGCCAGTTGGTATGCACGAGTATTGCTTTCTATGCACTGCTAATGATCTAAATTGATTTAATTAACTTACACATAGTCTGAAAAGTGAAATGTAGTGACCTTTACTATTTTTTTAACCAGAAGTGCTCAGATTGAATGAGGATTTTTTTTTAAAAAAAGACAAACTCGAAGATTTTAATTTCCTTTTAAAAAAAGGAAAGAAATCAGAATGGATTCTACATCTTGGAAAGAGCAGATCGAGGGAGGTTCTCCTTCCCCTCTACTCTGTGCTGGTGAGACCTCATCTTGCATACTGCCTGCAGTTTAGGGCTGCCCAGTTTACGAGGGACAGGGATCTGCTGGAGAGAGTCCAGCAGAGGGCTACGAGGACGATTAGGGGACTGAAGGGCTGCCTTATGAGGAGAGGCTGAGGGACCTGGGGCTGTTCAGTCTGGAAAAGAGAAGACTGAGAGGGGATTTAATNACACTAACAGTGAAAGTGGTTTATTATAAAATACTGAATATTAGTGTTGGAAATCTCTAGGAAAAAAAATAGGGCAAAAAAAACCCACGTTCCCACTTAAGCTGACAAAACAGACCAATGAAAACAGATCTGGCAAATAAATAGTCCAATTCGATATAAAGGTTTCTAATGCAACAGCTTGCACCAATTTCAGCTACCTTGCAAGCTATTTTACTCAGAGATTTGCAATAATTTAGAGACTAAAATATATTTAGCACTAATCTAGCTTCAAATATTACAGTGTTCATTAGGGCTGACACACTTACCACCACCATTGTAGTGGTGAAAGCCCTTGCTTACGTCTCTTTACAAATCAGAGTAATTATACTAGTGTAAGCACTCTCAAACTGCCCTAACTGCATTCCAAACTTTAAACATACTCCAGACTGAAATGGTCAATGTATGCAGAAACAAATCTGCAAATCCCGGTAGACCTTTTGTATAGTGACTTATTTAACTGTGCCTCTGATATCTCTATCACAGCAAAGCAACTGATTTAACTGTGCTTCTGGTATCTGTATCACAGCAAAGCGACTGATTTAACTGTGCTTCTGATATCCGTATCACAGTGACAGTAAAAATTTACTTTAGAAAGGTATCATCAACTAGATTTTCAGGATGAGGAACGAAGGAGTGTAATTGGTATCATACATAACAGCTATATGCTCTCATTAGTAGGTGTATGTAATTAATTTTCAAGTGTAAACCTGTGCATACATGCATTTGCAAAAGCATTTTCACACAAATGCCATGGAAGAAATTGTACAAATGGCTTATTACATCACTGAACCCTGTGAACTCAGCTGTGAAATCAGTTGATGAATTGTTGGGAAAAAACATAACATTGGGAGGGGGGGACACACATGCAAGCAAGATGAAAGAAAGGCATATAATGAAGAAAAATGTATTCACAGTATCCTGCATACACATAACATTTTCCAATGAAATCTCTAGAACTAAGATTGAAAAGGAGTCTGTTGTCCTTTATATGTATTGAGGAAAATACTACTAGAAACAAAAGGTCTGGCTTAAAAGTTTGATTTTTTGTTTTAAACTATCTATTTGTAAATATTTCAACAGAGACAAACTGTTTAAAAACAGAGGGAGGGGAAAAAAAAAACCCACACCACCAAAAACCAAACAACCCCCCCCTCCCGCCCCAAAACTGACATAGCTTATCTCCAGAAGATCTTTCGCAACAGCTACTACTGTTGTGTTGACCTTTTACTGGCTTTGATTCACCAACACAGTTGCTACTGTACATTTGCCAAAAATGAGCTTTAGGCAGCAATTCTGGAGATTCTGATTCATCATAGGTCCTTAAGCTTATCACATGCTTACGTGATTTGATGTTGGCATCTCTGTAGGTGCCATTCAGAATTGCAAGCTCCATCAGCTGCATCTTTTTAAGGCTGTCTTCTCCTTCTGCCTGCATGTGAGAAGATGGGAAGAAAATCAGACTTATTAATTCACTAAGAAACAAGATATATAGGATCTAGAACAAAATAGGTTCAAGTTTTAACCAGGCAAAGTACCATTAGAGTCACAAAACTAGTAAGCTTTGTCAGCTTTTCCTTAAGTGCAATCTCTTTGAGTTGCAGAAAAAGATCCTATCTTACGTTATAAAAAGAGGTTTAAGCGCAAGCTGAGATTGGTAGAAGTATTTTTTTGAAGTTTTAATAAACATTTTCATGTGTCCCTACACCAATCTTTTAATAAATGTTGTTGTTGTGGCACTACAGGAAGAATAGACACCACAAAGGTGTAGGCTGGATGTTAGGAGGAAGTTCTTCACAGAGAGAGTGATTTGCTGTTGGAACGGGCTGCCCAGGGAGGTGGTGGAGTCACTGTCCCTGGATGTGTTCATGAGAAGACTGGATGATGGTATTTAGTGCCATGGTCTAGTTGACTGAATAGGGCTGGGTGCTAGGTTGGCCTGGATGATATTGGAGGTCTCTTCCAACCTGGTTGATTCTACGATCCTGTGATTGTAACTCGCTCCACTTCAGCTGATACCGCCTGCTCAAAACAGCTTTCCAAGCAGGACATCAACAACTGCTGTGAGGCACAATTCCTAATTCTGGCAGATGTAGATGGATTCTGATCAATATATAATTACTGTTTACACAGTATATAATATTCTTGGGTTGTTGTTCATTATAAACTATAATAATAGCTTTCACAAATACTATGCAGTATTCAGTGAAAAAAAAGCTTACTCTTCAGGTTCCTAACAACAATATGCTCACTTTGTAAAATTTTAGTTTTGAGATCAGACATTTTCTGATCTGTCTGTCCCAAAATGCCACCAATTCTTTAGTCTGTATCACTAGAAAACAAGATTATAATATAGGAAGCCCAAGAGAAATGGCCAGTGTGTACTTCAAGTTACCACCTCACTTCTTGTGCTGAATGCTAGTGCTGAAGTTGTCAATGAGATGAAAAAGAGGGCAGCTTCATTGTCTCCTGCAATGCACCCTTCCTTTGCTAATCAGGACTTCTTAAATGTTTACTTAGCTGGTTTACTCACATAATGTTTTCCAGGTATTTGAAACAGTATTTTTCAAGTTAATGTGAACCTGGATAACAACATACTGTGCCCACTGCGGAAAATCTAGCCTCAGTTCAGACAGAGTTGTTCAATCAGTGTTCCATTCAATTCAGTGTGCCCAGGTGGCCAAGAGAGCCAAGAGCATCCTGGCCTGGATCAGGAACAGTGTGGCCAGTAGGACAAGGGAGGTTATTCTTCCCTTGTACTCAACACTGGTCAGGCCACACCTTGAGTGCTGTGTCCAGTTCTGGGCTCCTCAATTCAAGAGAGATGTTGAGATACTGGAACGTGTCCAGAGAAGGGCAGTGAAGCTGGTGAGGGGCCTGGAGCACAGCCCTGTGAGGAGAGGCTGAGGGAGCTGGGGGTGTGCAGCCTGGAGAAGAGGAGCCTCAGGGCTGACCTCATTACTGTCTGCAACTAACTGAAGGGAGGCTGTAGCCAGGTGGGGTTGGTCTCTTCTGCCAGGCAACCAGCAACACAACAAGGGGACACAGTCTCAAGTTGTGCCAGGGGAGGTCTAGGCTGGATGTTAGGAGGAAGTTCTTCCCGAGAGTGATTGGCATTGGAATGGGCTGCCCAGGGAGGTGGTGGAGTCGCCGTCCCTGGAGGTGTGTTCAAGAGAAGCCTGGATGAGGCACTTAGTACCATAGTCTAGTTGATTGTCTAGGGCTGGGTGCGAGGTTGGCCTGGATGATCTTGGAGGTCTCTTCCAACCTGGTTGATTCTACAATTCTATGATCCACATTTTTGGCTTTGGGAACTGATCACATACTGGAAGGTCAGTATTTAACACCCAGTTTTTGACAAACGGAATGACTTGGTCCATTATACAAAAAATAAGACAAAAGAACCTTCTGGTTGATTCTATGAACTGTCTTAAACTACAACCTTACAGATTGCTTGAACTAGGACATCTAAGAGCATGAGTGATTAAAAAAACCAACCAACCAAGCAACCACCACCCAAAAAAAACAGAATTAGAAGGTACAAAGAATAGCAATCACCACTAATAACAACACAAAAATCTACCAACTAACATTGTGTTTATTACAGCACTGCACTGGTGAAGCATCCATCTCCAACTAGTTAAAGAGTTAATAAGATTATCTACACAGAGGCATACAAATGTATGCACAAATAGTTTTTTCATCTAGGTTGCAGCAAAATATTATTATACATGCTTCATTCCCAAACTACACTTACAAACTACAGAGGTAGTGACAGGACTAGGGGGAATGGAGCAAAGCTGGAGGTGGAGAGATTCAGACTGGACATGAGGAGGAAGTTGCTCAGCTTGAGAGTGGTGAGAGGCTGGAGTGGGTTGCCCAGGGAGGTGGTTGAAGCCCCATCCCTGGAAGTGTTTAAGGCCAGGCTGGATGAGGCTGTGGGCAGCCTGCTCTAAGGGCGGGTGTCCCTGGCCATGGCACTAGCTGATCCTTTTGGTCCCTTCCAACCTTGACTGATTCTATGATTTACTAAACTGCAACACAATATATATAGAGAGATAGATAGATAATTGTATGTGAGAAAATATAGTACTGTGTGTGAGCTATGCTCAAGGACCAACCCTCCTGCAATGAAAACTTTAAGATCTGATTTTTATCAAACAACTTAAAATCAACATGTTAAGGTCAGTCAACATTAGATTACTTTCAAATGTCAGAAATTAAATTCCTAACTGTAACACTGAGCAATTGCATAAACACAAAGATTACACACAGGAACATTTTATGTTGTTGTTAAACAGTCAGGACATACTGAAAGGCAGATATTTCTTTATATATTAAACACTGTGTGACAGACCAAACTTAACACTAATACCAAAAAAGTAAATAGAGACTCAATTGCCATTTTAACTGCAAATTAATTGTACACTTAAGTAGTGTATCATCCAAAAAACTCCAGACTCTATAGTCATTAAAATGACATCCTCTGGGAGTACTGATTACAGCATGCTTAGTATGACACACTCTATAAATAGACTTACAATTTTCATGCAAAATAAAAGTTAGTTTTGTTTTTAAACACTGCCACTGCATCTTTGCTGGTAAATTTCCTAGACAACCACAATGAAATATAAGCAATTCTAAATCTATCTGCCTATCTAGATCTCACAAATTCTTGTAATTCTGGAGATACCTTACCCAAGTTATTTTAGCAAAAAAAGGATTGTTAATAGGTTGATTTCTCTTTTCCCCTCCCTTTGTAATGGTTATACTTTGTTGTTTTTTTTTTTAATCTTGGGATCCTTTATTTATTTGTTTAATTGAAAGTGTGCAACAGAAACACCTCCTCGCAATGCCAGCAACATCTCCCATATAGTGCCATTAATGTTACTAAAATTGCTGACTTCCTCCAAATAAGTGTTCAGGTGATTGATCTGACACCATTAATGTGTCTCAGTAAATGCTGAATCTTACATTCCACTTGCTAGGATAATTTTAGTAACTAATCCCAGATTTTGCACAGTGAGTATTTCCCAAATGTCACTACTTACAGGATGGCAATGTTAACACAGAAAAAAAACCAGTCTCTGACATCCAAAAAAGGAGTTCATAGAATCACAGAATCAGTCAGGGTTGGAAGGGACCACAAGGATCAGCTAGTTCCAAACCCCCTGCCATGCCCAGGGACACCCTACCCTAGAGCAGGCTGCCCACAGCCTCAGCCAGCCTGGCCTTAAACACCTCCAGCCATGGGGCCTCAACCCTGGGCAACCCAGTCCAGGCTCTCACCACTCTCACACTCAACAACTTCCTCCTCACCTCCACTCTGAATCTCCCCACCTCCAACTTTGCTCCATTCCTCCTAGTCCTGTCACTCCCTGATATCCTAAAAAGGCCTTCCCCAGCCTTTTTGTAGGCCCTCTTCAGATACTGGAAGGCCACAAGAAGGTCACCTGGGAGCCTCCTCTTCTCCAGACTGAACAGCCCCAACTCTTTCAGTCTGAGCTCACAGCAGAGCTGCTCCAGCCCTCTGAGCATCCTTGTGGTCTTTCTCTGGACATGCTCCAGCATGTCCATATCCTTCTTGTAATGGGGGCTCCAGGACTGGATGCAGTACTCCAGGTGAAGTTACAACAATTTGAAAGGAATAAAATAAAACCAAAGTAATCACTCATACTTTGGATCTTCAACATTATTTTTTTCTTAGAGAAAAGGCATTGCAATTATTTAGACTTTACAAATGATGTTCACAAAAATAATAATGGACTTGAGCACACAAAACAGACCAAGTCCTTAACTTTTATTTTTGAGATTTACTTCTCTGGAGTACTGCTCATTAGTTGAATAAACTCCTGTTCTTTTAAACGCACTCAAAAGCATAGTTTAAACCTTTTTCCTTAAAAGACTGCATCGGTGATAATTCACAGCATTACCAAATGCTAACATTGTCTTTCAAGTTCTGGTGTTTTGTTTTCAAAGCATTTATACAGATAAAAAGACAAACAATAACCGAATGAAACAAACATACCAATGTTATAAAGCTCTTTAAGGTTGATCACAAGGGCATCATTCTGACTCCTCCCAGAAGATGGCACTGTTTAGTACACAATACTACCTGCTGAGGACATGGGTGCTTAGCACTAATTGCACCAAGGTAACAGTACTGCCCACAGCATGTAATAGTATACCTTCCACATGCGACAGCTGCTCGCCACCTTTCTTCAAGGTCTAAATCACAGAAACAGTCAGAACCCTTTCAGGCATGCTGTCATGTCCTCCATTCTCTGGTATCAAGCTCTCCACTTGAGCATCATTCACCAATAACCAAACCCTCAAATTTCCAAAAGCTAGGATAAAGAAACATATTTTTGCCTGCCCTATCCTCTCTTCCTTGCTGACAGATGATCAAGTGAGGCACTAGGATACAATCTATCTTAGCTCCAGGCATTTCTGCAGGCACTCTCTGTTAAAGCAAAGAGAGGTTGCATCAGGGATACAAAGGCAATCTCTAAAGGGACAGTACATTACCTGTACAATAGCTACAACAAAGCTCAGTCATTTGTACCAAAAGGAAGCTACTTCGAGCAAACATCAATAAGGTCATTTAAAGCCAGATTTGCATTACTAAGTTGAAGCTCAAGTGACTGACTCAAACCTCTCATCCTCTTAAATCCCCAGCGCTTTTCCTGTATCTCTCCCATACAATATAGCATGTAGATTAGGAAAAAAAAACCTTAAATAGTACCAGGAAACATAATTCTTTAAATGCAAGCACTTGCATCTTGTCATTGACTACAAATACTGAAGATGCAGGCAGTAAATCCTAACAAAGTCAACTGTGCTCAGACAATAGTGGCCACTGTTTTGTGAACACAGCCAGTATCTCTCACAGTAGCTCAGCTCTACTTCAGCCAGCAACAAAAAAACTCTACAGAAACCATGCTAGTGATCACTGTAATTTTAAGTAATCTGCTGGCTAATCATTCTCTGAGTAGGATTAATGGTCACGAGGTTCAGAATGCTAGTAACAACTACAACTTCTACCTACATGAAGTCTCTGGGGAAACGCTTTCCAAACTAAAACAATGTCAACTTAAACACAAACACTGACCCTACTGCTGCCCAGTTAAAACTACCTATCTCCAACATTAGGTAACACCATCTAAGTAAGAGGAATGCAGTTATGTAATAAACCAGTATGAGTAAGAACAGCCTGTTTCCTGTCATGAAATAAACTCAGCTAAAGCACTCCATTGAATTTTTTTAATGACTTCTCTTTATCAATGCCTGAGTTATACTTCGACCTCAGATACCTCAAGATCCTCAGAGAATTATTTTAACTAATGCTTCTGAAATGATTAGTAGCCATTTAACTGCCACAGATTTTCATCTCGCATGCAATGAGCCCTTTAGAGCATCATGCAGTGTAACTTTTTATTTAAACACATAGTTCATAGATATTTTATCAAGGTGGAAGACAAACAGGCATACGGACTCCAAACGGAAGCGCATTCGCTGTGCTGTGTCAGTGAAGGACTTCAGAAGATAACAATATTGTTATTCTTCTGAGGTGACAGGTCAACTGTTAGATTTTGTGTACAGTCAAATCTGAGAAGCATGTAACAAATTACAGCAGAGAAGGAAATTAAGATATTATCTTCAAAGAAGGATCAAAGCATCAGTGCTTAGTACAGAGCAGAAATGCAGGAGCTACCACCCAGAGAAGCCAGTCAGTGCCCATACTGCCCCTGCCATATTACTGCCAGACCCAAACTGATGCACATGGAAGGTGACTGCAGCTGGTTCACAAACCAAACAATCCACTCACACGACAAAGCAGGGATACCTCATCCTGACAGAGCTCCTTGAGCCTCATGGTCTTACCCAGCTCAGCCTCAGAACATATTCTGACTCTCCTCACTACCAGCTCTGGCAGAGAAGGCTTTCAGCATTCCTGTACAAACATATGTGTGCTTCCCTCATATAATGCTCATTTTCCTTTTAAAATAGCTGCTCTGGAAAATACCAAAAATAGACCTTTTCCCTACATTCATTATAATACAGATACACTTATTTAAGTGACGTTTGTGACTTTCATTTACAGTCTAGTTTCCAAATGTAAAGCATTCTGGATGAAGCTTTTGCAATTCTGTCACACTCCAGCTGAATTCTCATAAGCTGAACCGAGCCCAAGCCTTGGAAAGGCTGCAGAGAGTTTTATCTTGCAGCAAATGCAGCCAAGTCTGCCTTTGCTTAAGGGAGCCGTCCTTTATAAGCTGTTCTAGGGCTACCCTGTCAAGATCAGAGCAGGAGCTACAAAAGGAAGAGGAAATGATGGTGAAGCAAAGTGATGGATAAATCAACTGTGAATACAGAGACTAAAAATCAGTCTTGACCTTCTCCAGCCAATTGCAGCAGGCCTGTTTCTCCAGGCTCATGCAGATAGGAGGAATCCTCGGCAATGCAAGAGCACCGAAGAGCAGCACTCACCTTCCAAGCACCTCAGCAACTACCCACACATGACGTCTTTCGACCTGCCCCACGCCACTTTTGCTTAAACAGCAATACTCACCACAGGGAAGGCATTAAATAATTGTACACACACTCCAAGCAGAACTGCAGAGGATTTGGCAGCTATACTATACTAACAAACAAGAACAGAGACTCAAAACTCTTTGTGAAATAGAAAACCATACAATAAACATAACTTCTCTACCACCCTATCTCTGGAAATACACCACAAAGACTTAAGCTGCCTATCTGTGTAGCATAAGCTATCTGCAGTTTATTAACTGAAGCTATCTGCAATTTATTAATTCAATACAAATTCTGGTAAAACACAATAGCCTCACTCTAGTTTTTGCTGTTACTGATCTTATGCAGGAAGCACTACCGACCCTCCGGTGTCTGCCAGGCTGCCTTCCTACAGTCTCCAGCTGCTATATAGCTGCACAGCTGCAGCTTGGAGGCCTGTCCTGTGACAATCACTGGACTCTCCTCTCCGGGCTCTAGAATGCTTTTATCTTCCTGACAAAGAAAAATGTTCCACTGCAATTCACTTGCAGATCAGTTAAGTATTCCTAACATACCATGCGCCAGTCAAACAGCCTTTACACATGAATGTCTCCATTCAGGAACAAAACCCTTCCATTCATAGTTTATAAACAAAACCCCTTGCAAACAATATACTACAAATTCCTAGACGTACACGTATTAAGCCAAAGAACAGATCTCAGACATCACTATATTGTAAAATATATATCATAGAAGATCCTAGACTAAAACATTGCAATTCTTGCAACTAAGATATACACACTTAAAATCTAATCTGTGTTTGGAATGTGGGTTTTTTTTACACCTGAATTGTTAAAGGGCTGCAGTATCTATGACAATGGAATTCTAGGCAAGATTTCAGGTAAAACACAAAAGAAAAGAGCTTTTAAAACAAATCTGAACACAAATACCTGCAAAACCAATTACCTACTGCAACATATCAGACTTGAGGTAAACTACTCCATCCCATCCCACCATCCCTTCCTCTCAAAAAAAATTGACAAAGACAAAACAGACAAAAGTTCCCAATGAGAGAATATAAATACTGATAGATAGAAGTTGTTGCATATTCCTTCAGACTTTTTCCCCCTTGATTATAGACTTCTGATGGTGATGGAGCACAAAGTCTCCAACATAGCTCTGGCGGTACTGAGAAGAAATTGCTGAAGTGGTCTTTACTAGCACAGTTTGATAGTTTTTCTTGTATCAGAGGAAACTTTTCCCAAATATCTTTTTTGGAGGCAAAGTAAAATAAATCACTAGTTTAAGATCAGCTGTATTTTGAAGAGCCCTGTATATCATCAACAACACTGTGGCAGTGAATAGGTGGGCAAGCTATAACTCGGTTATTACTCTATTTCCTTTTCAATGATGATGCACTCTGCTATGTCTGTGAGGACAAGCAAAGATAAATTAGCATCATTATTTCTTCTGGGCAACAGTGTCTGCTTATCTTCTTCAAAGCAAGATCTCAGTTCAAGTGAAGACTGCTGTTTCACTTGACAAATTCATTGGTCATAATGTTAAAGATACACTCGGGGGAAGAGGCAGCCTATCTTTTTACACTTCCCACACCTTATCTGACATATCCCTGGTTTAATCGTGATACTTGGCTTACTAGTAACGTTTTCAAGAGTCTTATGCCTGCCCTCCCTCCCTTTCCATTTCTGGAAGAAGAAAATACAGATAAGGTACAGAAAATCGCCATGAAGCATATTTTCTAAGCCAGACAAAAACTGCATCAGTGGAACTCACAGGTTTGCTTCACCATATACCCTCTGGGTACTAGTCGTTAATACGTCTGGAAGGAAAGGGGGGAAGAAGGGAACCATCAGTAGCACACTGCTTAAACTTAATGAATTTTCACATCTTTTCCAACATCTCTTTAGATTTGAAATTTAGGATTTTTAAATTCTTGTAAAGTAGATTATTCTGTAGATTGCAATGAATGCTCACAATGCCACTGTGAAACAGTATCTTGATTGTATAATTCTTGTATAATGCTTGGGCTTTCAATACAGTATTCATATAAAGTATTTATAGTGTGGCTATTAGGATGAGGGAGGTTATTCTTCCCCTGTACTCAACACTGGTCAGGCCACACTTTGACTACCGTGTCCAGTTCTGGGCCACTATGTTGAGATGCTGGAACGTGTCCAGATGAAAGTAATAAAGTTGGTGAAAGGCCTGGAACATAAACCCTCCAAGGAGAGGCTGAGGGAGCTGGGGCTGTTTAGCCTGGAGAAGAGGAGGCCCAGGGATGACCTCATTGCTGTCTACAACTACCTGAAGGGAGGCTGTAGCCAGGTGGGGGTTGGTCTCTTCTGCCAGGCAACCAGCAATAGAACAAGGGGACACAGTCTCAAGTTGTGCCAGGGGAGGTCTAGGCTGGATGTTAGGAGGAAGTTCTTCCCAGAGAGAGTGATTGGCATTGGAATGGGCTGCCCAGGGAGGTGGTGGAGTCACCGTCCCTGGAGGTGTAGAAGAAAACACTGTAGGAGGCTCTTAGTGCCATGGTCTAGATGACTGGGTAGGGTTGGGTGCTAGGTTGGACTAGATATCTTGGAGGTCTCTTCCAACCTGTCTGATTCTATGATTCTGTGACTCATATTTACATCACAGGGTTTGGGGCTTTCAAGAAAATAAGGTACCTGTATCAGTTCCACTGAACTCTCAATACTGTAATTCCACTATTTGGTTTAGCTTTTTAATTTTTTTCATTACCATTCCTCTTTTCCTTCACATCTCAGTCTTTTAATGGTGTTAATACAATAAGCACTGACAACCTCTATACACCACACTAAACAGCTTCAGCCAATTGACAAAGCTCCAGAACAGAAAGGCGTCATTTCATGACATATATACACTGAACCGCTCAAAGAAAAGATATTCACACAGTACCTTCTAAAATGCTTTCAAAAAGACAAAATGATACCTAAATACATTACAAACTGTTAGAATAGGGAGTTGCTAACATTTCTACTAAAATTCAAATTAAATAACTATCAATAATGCAAGCTAAAGCATTAGACCTATTTTTAGCAGTGTGCAAGCCCAGATGAAAAACCCTCTGTGCTAAATGCTTTATTTCTGGTATTTCTAATTTTGGAACAGTAGACATTCAAAACTCCTTCTTACTGGTTACTTTAATTCTGAAAGCAAGAGCAAAAAGCAGGAGCACACTGAATGAGATACTACCAGGCAAGCCTCTGGTACAAATTTTCCACCTACAGCTCTACCATCAGCATCCTAGGAATTGGAACAGAGTAGAAATCAAACACGCACTGTATTATGCTGGTCTTTATTTCAGCTGTAGCCTTTTGTAAAGACTGAACAGTGCCAAAAAAAAAACACACAAAAAAGCATCTGCTTTTGTTAGGAAAAAAGCTTTAACCCATCCTCAGCTTTAAGTACATTATAAAAAATAAATTAGCCAGTTTAGTCTATACAATACTATGATCAATGTGGTGCTTCTAACAGGCACAGATTAGTGGCATTTGTTAGAAATGTAACAATGGAATGATTTAAATTAATTGTAGGTAAGTCTGGCATGACCTGTGGCATTTATTTTCCCTTTATCATCCCAGGAGTTTTCTATTCAAAGTTTGAGTTTGTACACTTTGAATAGTTGTACGTTTCCCTTAAACGTGAAGATGCTGAACTTGTATGAAGGGAAGGGGCACAGGACAAATCTCTGCCTTCCCCCTCCACATGCAGATACATTCGCTTAAGCCGTCAGACTATAAGCTGTAGTAGATGAGGCACAAGTCGACTATGGAATTGAGGAGAACCTCATCAGGCAGATTGGCAGGCAAGCTCTAACATCCTAAGGTGAACAAATGCTTGCTTTGCTCCATGTGAATTAGCAACCTGATGAATACAGTAGGAAGAGTACTGTGTTCAGTTCTGGGCCCCCCAGTTTTGAAGGGACATCGAGATGCTTGAGCGTGTCCAGAGAAGGGCGACGAGGCTGGTGAGAGGCCTCGAGCACAGCCCTACGAGGAGAGGCTGAGGGAGCTGGGATTGTTTAGCCTGGAGAAGAGGAGGCTCAGGGGTGACCTTATTGCTGTCTACAACTACCTGAAGGGTGGTTGTGGCCAGGGGGAGGTTGCTCTCTTCTCTCAGGTGGCCAGCACCAGAACGAGAGGTCACAGCCTCAGGCTGCGCCAGGGGAAGTTTAGGCTTGAGGTGAGGAGAAAGTTCTTCACTGAGGGAGTCATTGGACACTGGAATGGGCTGCCCAGGGAGGTGGTGGAGTCGCCGTCCCTGGGGCTGTTCAAGGCAAGGTTGGACGTGGCACTTGGTGCCATGGTCTAGCCTTGAGCTCTGTGGTAAAGGGTTGGACTTGATGATCTGTGAGGTCTCTTCCAACCTTGGTGATACTGTGATACTGTGATACTGTGAAGAGTCTCAGTAAAGATTTTTGGATTCAGATAACCAGTTCCATTTTGGACTTTGAAACACATTGTCTTATCATCAGCGTTGTAAGTGGCCAAAAGTGATTCAAAATCTTTCATTTATTGCAAACACTAAAAGGACTTCAGTGCCTCCTCGTTTTGTTCCCAACTTTGCTAATGTTTTAGTACACAAATGAAGCCTTTCATTCTCGGAATGGTACTGAAATACGACCCCATGTTTTCATATGGAAAACATGTTCATTATGCTTTTCAATCTGTTCCCATCCTAAGGGAAAAAGAAAGGTATGTAAAATGATATTTGATATCAAATACAGTAACCTAGAAAGAACATGAGAAATCTCTCTCTTCAGACCAACAAAATAAAACTGCTAGTGCCAAGGAGTACAAAGAGTGTTGCTGTGAATTAGTACACATCTTTCAAGTGTACTGTTACCATCTCTTACTTCTTTCATTAAACACAGGATTCAGGGCTACAGATGACCACATCAGAAATCAAGCTGTAGTAGTAACTTTTAAGACGTTTTTATCTTCAGCTTGAGATGTTCACAAAAGGTATTACAGACTAATTAAAATAAATTAACGTACTACAACAGAGTAAAAACACTAATCATACAATCATAGAATCAGCCAGGTTGGAAGAGACCTCCAAGATCCTCCAGTCCAACCTAGCACCCAGCCCTATCCAGTCAACTAGACCATGGCACTAAGTGCCTCAGCCAGGCTTTACTTGAACACCTCCAGGGACAGCGACTCCACCACCTCCCTGGGCAGCCCATTCCAATGCCAATCACTCTCTCTGGCAACAACTTCCTCCTAACATCCAGCCTAGACCCCCCCCAGCACAACTTGAGACTGTGTCCCCTTGTTCTCTTGCTGGTTGCCTGGGAGAAGAGACCAACCCCCACCTGGCTACAGCCTCCCTTCAAGTAGGTGTAGACAGCAATGAGGTCACCCCTGAGCCTCCTCTTCTCTAGGCTAAACAGCCCCAGCTCCCTCAGCCTCTCCTCACAGGGCTGTGTTCCAGGCCCCTCATCAGCTTTGTCACCCTTCTCTGGACATGTTCCAGTATCTCAGCATGTCTCTTGAATTGAGGAGCCCAGAACTGGACACAGCACTCAAAGTGTTGCCTGACCAGTGCTGAGTACAGGGCCAAAATAACCTCCCTTGTCCTACTGGCCACACTGTTCCTGATGCAGGCCAGGATGCCTTTGGCTGTCTTGGCCACCTGTGCACCCAAGTGAAAAAAGGTTAGTGTTCAGGAAGCCACTACTGGCCTTCCAATAGCTTCTCAGACTGTCACACTTATTGCTGTAGTCACATTTTTGAGAACAAACAGAAACAGTTCTTTAAATTGCATTTAAGTGCATTTCATCTACATTCTCCTTTTCAAAAGTCTGCATAAAATCTTTTGTTTTCAAAATAACAGCAACTGCAATGGCACAGTGCTACTGACACTGTCTTTTCCTATATATACGTAATTCCTAAGGTGGAGTCATCTAATGACTTTAACATACACTTTACAAAGCCACTATCTAGAGTTTTTTTAACTATAAGATGCCCCAAAAAGTCAAGTGACTTCAGTTTTACTTTTCTAGTCCAACTGAGGAAACACAAGATAGAAACTTGAGAAGGACATACAACACTCATTACATGCCTTCAGTAATTCTCAACAGCTAGTAATATGCAAGTACTAAAAGCACAAAGTTACTTCCGGCTGCTTACAACTACCGGAGCAAACCCAGCTCAGCTGAATTCAGTATTGTTATCATGTGGATGTCTTGTGTACTTTACTGGGACCATAATACAAATGTTACTGTTTGGAAATGGAAGCCCTCTTCATAAGCAAGATGATGCCTTTCCTGTTGTTCCTGAACTCTGAGCTGATCAAGTCCAGAAGGAAGGGTGGTAGTATTCCAGCCGGCCAGTCTCCTCTCTTCTATGGCTGGCTAAAACCCACTTTCACACAGCTTAAAAACACAGAGAAGTGAAAAAACGAATTGTATGCACTCTCTTTAGGGGACAAATATGTCAATCATATGACCTTCCCTTTGAAGGCTCAAGCTGCTCAAGGCAGTGGGTTGTTAGGGAGAAGGCTTTCTTTGCTGTTTATTGAGCTTTCTTTTCAGCTTTTTGAGACCAGCCAATGCTTATTTTCCAAAGACGGGAACGAGAACTCAGCACTGCCTGGCAGAGCCTGGCACAAAGGGCCTTTGAGGAGTGCCTCTTCCCCAGAGAGCTGCACTGCTGGGTCCAACTGACCAACTTAACCACATTACCTTATTCATGAATAGAGCTCTAACCTGTGTCTGTCTTGCAGGCAAGTAAACCCTTCCTGCTCCAAGAATGAAAGGCCAAGTGGTTCTTGCTACTGAAGGAGCATGTGCTGCCAAGGAGCAGCAGTATGTGCGTGTTGTGAGACTGTCTATCAGGTGAGAGCACCAGGAGCTATTACAGCACTCATTTCATGATAAACTGATAAAAAGCAGCTGGGACTCCAGCTAGCCCTGAATTTATTCATGCTGTCATGTTAAGAGCTGAGAGAAGGCCTGAAAAGTTTCTTTGACTTAGTACCATGATTTTATTTCGACATAACATTAAATTTAGCTTTAAAAGTGATTTTAAAAGCTTTATAAGACAAAGTCTCATACCTTCAGTGAAAAAACCCTTTGAGTTTGTTAAGTACTACAGAAAAATGTACAAGCAATAGTTTTCCATTTTGCAATCAGTTCCTTTAAACTTAGCATCGTTAGTTACAAAACATTCAGTGGATTCCTAGTAAATCATGGGAAAAAAAAAATCACACAACACATTTCAGTTTCTTGTAGCTACTCCAAAAAAGCAGTAGTTTAACTTTAAAAGCAAAAACACGTGGTCACATATTTTTCCAGTGTAATCAACTAGATTAATTTAAACATACACAGATGTTAATTATTCATTATAGCTCTAGAGGAATAAAAAAAAAAGGAACTTGGAAATTGGAGTATGAGACATTGGTTCTATTAAAGAAAACTAAATCAGCTTCTTGTTTTGACATATTCACATCTTTGGCTTTGGGAATTGATCACATACTGAAAGGTCAGTATTTAACCCCCAGATTTTGACAAATGGAATGACTTGCTCCATCATAAAAAACGTAACACAAAACAAGTTCCTTGTGATATTCAGCTTTGCATATAAGAAAAGAAAGGGACCTGGGGGTACTAGTAGACAGTAGGCTGAACATGAGCCAGCAGCGTACTCAGGTGGCCAGGAGAGCCAAGGGCATCTTGACTGGATCAGGAACAGTGTGACCAGTAGGACAAAAGAGGTTATTTGGCCCCTGTACTCAGCACTGGTCAGGACACACCTTGAGTCCTGTGTCCAGTTCTGAGATCCTCAATTCAAGAGAGATGTTGAGATACTGGAACATGGCCAGAGGAGGGCGACAAAGCTGGTGAGGGGCCTGGAGCACAGCCCTGTGAGGAGAGGCTGAGGGAGCTGGGGGTGTGCAGCCTGCAGAAGAGGAGGCTCAGGGCTGACCTCATTGCTGTCTACACCTACTTGAAGGGAGGCTGTAGCCAGGTGGGGGTTGGTCTCTTCTCCCAGGCAACCAGCAAGAGAACAAGGGGACACAGTCTCAAGTTGTGCTGGGGGAGGTCTAGGCTGGATGTTAGGAGGAAGTTGTTGCCAGAGAGAGTGATTGGCATTGGAATGGGCTGCCCAGGGAGGTGGTGGAGTTGCTGTCCCTGGAGGTGTTCAAGAAAAGACTGGATGAGTCTGCCATGCTCTTAGTTGATTGTCTAGGACTGAGTGCTAGGTTGGACCGGATGATCTTGAAGTTCACTTCCAACCTGGTTGATTCTATGATTCTGTGATCCACATTTTTGGCTTTGGGAACTGACCACATACTGAAAGGTCAGTATTTAACCCCCAGATTTTGACAAATGGAATGACTTGCTCCATTATACAAAAAATAAGACAAAAGAAGTTTCTTGTGCTATTCAGCTTTGCATACAAGATTTTTCTATTGTATCTTTTAAGGGCAGATTATAAATACTTTGCATTAAACTTAGGACTTTAGAAGTAGCATTAATTTAGTTTTGGTAGGATTATTAGTGCTTAAAAATACTAGCCCTCTGAAAAAAATGTTGTAAAAAACAGTTACTCAGCTGAAGTAAAACTTGTCACTATTTATTCTTAGGCATATGAAAAATGCAAGACATGATTCTATGATTGTTTTTTCCCCCTAAAACTATTGTTTATTTCAAACAAACAGCAAAGACAAAACCAAAGTGAGGTTACATAAAATGTGTTTTCTTTAAGTCTGAAGTAAAACCTTTCTTTTTCTCCCCCACCCTAAACTATTCAGATGCTTTGCATAAATAAGAAACTGTACTATTTTTACACATAAGTCACATTTCAGAACTGTTTCTCCTACAAATAACAGGAGCCAGCAGTGTGCACTTGCAGACCAGAAACCAAGCAGAGCCTGGGCTGCATCAGGAGAAGTGCGGACAGCAGGACGAGGAAGGTGATTCTCTCCCTCTACTCTGCTCTGGTGAGACCCCACCTGGAGTACTGCATCCAGTTCTGGAGCCCACATTACAAGAAGGCTGTGGACATGCTGGAGTGTGTCCAGAGAAGGGCTATGAGGATGCTCAGAGGGCTGGAGCACATCTCCTATGAGGACAGACTGAAAAAGTTGGGGCTGTTCAGGCTGCAGAAGAGGAGGCTCCCGGGTGACCTTCTTGTGGCCTTCCCGTATCTGAAGGGGACCTACAAAAAAGCTGAGGAGGGATTTTTTAGTCTCTCAGGGAGTGACAGGACTAGGGGGAAAGGAGCAAAGCTGGATAAGGGTAGGTTCAGACTGGATATGAGGAGGAAGTTGCTTATCATGAGAGTGGTGAGAGCCTGGACTGGGTTGCCCAGGGAGGTGGTTGAGGCCCCATGCCTGGAGGTGTTTAAGGCCAGGCTGGATGAGGCTGTGGGCAGCCTGCTCTAGGGTAGGGTGTCCCTGGGCATGGCAGGGGTTGGAACTGGGTGATCCTTGTGGTCCCTTCCAACCCTGACTGATTCTATGATTCTACGATTCAATTACAGGTAATGCCAGTTTGTACACAGGAAAGAGACTGTACTATAACAAGCATGACAATGTCATCTGTATGACTGGGATCATCAAGTATCTCTGTACCAATGATAAACTTGCTGACATCAAGGACTGCTTAACCTATTGGAAAGTCTCTGAATAAATTACTGACCAGAAGTTTTCCACCTTTCTAAAAATGCTACAATATCAGAATCAACTAATTACCATTTAGTCTCTACATAATAAATAAACCTACATGAGAAAACATTTCAGTTCAAGTCTGATTTTCTGTCCTAGAATGAGAGAAGCATGTATCAAGCCTATCTTAAATAATTAATTTCACATCCTCCCTTGCTCCTGTACACACTAATTTAAAAATCTGCTTTGTCAGCACAACCACAGACACTAGAATTAAGTAACCATTTAGCAGGACTCTACAGTATACATTTGATCAAATTTCACTGCAAGTTAAAGGCTATACTGGGACAGAAATAACCAGACTTCTGTGCTTCTTTTTGTTGCTGACCTTCACATATTTTATACTGTTTGATCTGGTATAGCTTTGCTACAGAGCAGATATTAAACTAAAACTTTAGTTTAATAGTTTTCCTTTTTCATTTTGTAAGCAGATGACTCCCTGAACTGTGGCTGAGAAAACAGAACCACTGATCCACCCTGGATCAATGCTGTCATGTCATGCTCAGGAAACCATTCATGATAGGATAATCCTGCAGTATCTCTACACAGGATCTCCCTTGTAGCATTCCAACAAATCTTAAAAGCCAAATACATATCATATCAACTTTGCAGAGAACAAGGAATAGTAATATTGAAAATCACAGAATCAGTCAGGGATGGAAGGGACCACAAGGATCACCTAGTTCCAACCCCTCTGTCATGACCAGGGACACCCTATCCTAGAGCAGGCTGGCCACAGCCTCATCCAGCCTGGCCTTAATAACCTGGATCAGGAACAGTGTGGCCAGTAGGACGAGGGAGGTTATTCTGCCTCTGTACTCAGCACTGATGATTCTATGTATTTGATGATTCTATGTATTTAACCAGTGGTGGTTACAGCTCTACACTTTCTTCACTGTTGCTCTCCTGTATCCATGACTCAGAAATCAATTTGATAGTTCAGTAAGACATTAAAAATAACAAATCTGAATAGCTCTACCACATTATGAATCTTAAAAAAACTCACTCCAGGCTCATACGTGCACCAGCGTAAGGGAGGAGAGATGGAGGAGAGTTGAGACCTCCCGAGCTATCAACTGACTCAGGTGCATGTAGAATCAAGAGTCTTAGTGTTGCAAATTCTGAAGCCCAGTGTGCTAGTTTGAGCCTAGCTGGGATATTTTGGTGAGAAGAATTAGATGATAGGCTGTGAAAAGGAAACAATGGTGATGTCTGCTGCACTCATAGGGTTGCTGAGATGTATAAAAACAAGAACACAAACACAGATAACAGTTGTTTGCTCTCTCTCTTTGGAGCTGCATTTCTCTCTCTCTCTGACCTAACCTGCTGTCTCTGTGACTAATCCACCTGCTTCCTAACACCCCTGGCCGACCCTCCAAATTCACCCTGAACATAAGGCAAAGTCTGGGGTAAGGATGGGAAGAAGGTGGAAGGGTGGTTGAGAGCCCCTCCTGGGGACTCTGGCTTTTGTATTTCGGTATTATTTTTTACCTTGTCTATTTCTGTCTATAGCTGTATAGATTGTAAATATCTGCTTTTATATTGTGCTAGGCTGTAAATATAAAGCTTCCCTCTTTAATTTCCAGCGACTGAGTCTAGTCTGGGTGATTTTCTTAAGTGGGGGGCAGGCAGGTAACACCCAAACCATCACACCCATCAACCTAATTTCCATTAAATGAAGAATGTATAAAAATACTTGAAGAGACTTTATCAGAAAAGAGGGAGTGCCTTGAGAAGAAAACAGCTGCTACCCCTACTGGTGTAGCAGGATGCACATTTCTTTGATTCTCCAGATTCCTGGACCAGCAGGAGCCAAGAACCCTAGAAATAAAACAAACACAGACAACTACTTTGCATAGCTTCCCACTTCTTCACCACTGTGGTATTCCCACCTTTTGTGTCCACATCCCTGACACTTCTCTGTGTGCTCTGGCATTTGCCATACATTTGACAAAGTGATTTATCTCTCAAAAATGGGCAAAAAATGTTGTGGGTCACTTTCCCACCATTTAGCATATCACCTCATGGAACGACCTGACAAATGCTGTATTATATCCATTTAAAAAAATTTATATCCATCCAAAAAAAACTGTATCAATCAAAAAAAAAAAAAAAAAGTAATCTGCAGCTGGAGGCAGCATTGAAGCAAAAAGGGGACTTTCAAATTGTTAAGAGCTTTATCACATGTCATGAAAACATAGCGTCGTGGGAATCCAATTCAGATTTAAGGACATTCAACTTGGTTTCATCTAAGACAAGAGAACAGATAATTTGACTCCTACCTAGATTTTGTTTCTATCTCATACTTTTAGATGATAAAGCTTTAAGACAGAGTATTCTTCAAGGAAAATACCTGTCTTCTATCAGGTAACCTGTCTGATAAATGGTTTCATCAGAGAATGATATTTCTGGTGTGACTGACCATGAAAACTCTGCATAAGAAATTGAAGGGAAGTGTTAGGTAGCAATTCCCCCTACTTTTCTCCCAGATATTGTAAAACTAAGGTCCTACTATGTTGCTCAGACTCAGTTATCAGTAATTATCAAATATCCATATCCCAACATCCAAATTGGCATGAAGAACAGTTTAAACCATTCCTGTGGTCCCACTGTCACTTCCACCTCAGCTGCGCAAGTCAGGCAGAGGAGAGAGGAAGAGGGCACAATACTTCAACTAAGATAGGCTCCAATCTGTTATGGAGGAACCCCCCAACCTATGGAACCAAAACTCTAAAATGCAGGGGATAAAAAAGTAAGTCCTGAGTGTAAAATAGGAAAACAAGTCTCCCTACTCTTCCAGGGGTTTTGTTTTCTTTTTTCTTTTCCTTTCTTTCATTTTCTTTTCTCTTTTCTTTTCCTTTATTTCCTTCCCTTTCTTTTCTTTTTCTCTCTTCCTTTCTCCTTTCCTTTCCTTTCTCCTTTCCTTTCCTTTCTCCTTTCCTTTCTCCTTTCCTTTCCTTTCNACTTTCCCTAACTAGCATCAGCTGCTGCAAGCTACTGGTACTATGGATCTAAGTGATGCACTTAGTTCGATTCAGTATCCCAGATTGTTCTCTATGGCACTGCCTTTTCTACACTTCCTTTTTTGAAATGCTGTTGACATAGTCCAATCGTTTAGCTTCCCTTCTAGGGAAGTAGCAGTCTTCCTAGTTTCAGTTTCACAAGCCACTTCACAGACACTGAGATGATGCCTTTAGATTTTGCTGTCACCCTCTACTAAATGGGAGTGAGGATCAAGCCTGATTAAATCAATTTGCTGGAAATTCTAAGCACACACACTAGGGAGCACAAATAATTATTATGTGGAACCAATACTTCTCAAAGTAACTTTAAATGAACAGCTAAAATTCCAAGTATTAGTAATAGTAAATGCTGCTCTTGTCCTTACCTAATTTCTTTGGAGATAGTTCTAAAGCTGCACAGAAACAGTACCCTGGGGCTACAAAACAGAATTTCAGCTGCATCATTAGCAACAGTTCAGGAATTTGTTAGAACTTAGCAGCTGTTGAACTACTGAATCACCAGCACGAATTTATTATTTTCCTTTGCTAATTTGCAGGATTCCTGCTAGTGATGTAAGATTACATCAAGGAGTTCTAAGCATATTTTTACTGCTTTAAACTAAATTCTAAATTAATTAGTTCCTCCACCATATCCTCGCAGTTATTTTAAGCAAATACTTGAGATACATAATAAATAAAACAGGATCACAGGGAAACATTTTAGACTTAAGCTGTATACCCAATCTAAATGATTTTGGGGAACACTATTGCATATTATTCTGAGTATGACACATGCTTGAATATGTATTTTCAAAGTAGCTAAGCATGTATGAGCTTCCCTATTTCTTCCCCTAAGTTACTAAATCTAAGTGGCTAGGAGAACATTAATATGTGCTTCCAAACAAGCCGTGCAAAACAGTGGTCATCAGTTCTTACTATTACAGCTGACTCTTTGAGCACAACTGAAGGTTAAACAAGCATAAGTGATGTTCATCACTCGAGGCATTTGTGAAAACACCAAGTCCATCTTCTCACATTTCAATAGCATTGGTGCTGACAAAGAAGCGAGCAGGTCAAAGCCCAGCTCCCTTCATAGAGAAGACAGGCTTGAGCTGGGAAAACATTTACATGCGACCTGAAAAAAGTTCGAAGGGACACAGCACCTTGCTTCTTTGCAAGAGCAATCTCCGACGCCCTCCTCTCCTTTCAGAAGCGTTGTAATAAATATTACATGTGCAGAAGGAACTCGAAATCAATAGCAGGTTAATGTTTATTGAAACGATACAGAAAACCATTTTTAATAGCATTACTTGAAGATAGATCTAACCTACCAAAGGAAATTCAATTTATGTTTAGAGCAATCAGATTTTGTTTTGCACTCCAGGGATTTGTTGCAAACTGTCTCTCGAAATGTGCTTACTGTACTGTATTTAGCGGGAACGGTTTAGCTTTAATAAGCTGATCGTCTGCACGGGAGCATGGATCAACTTATTCTCATTAAGAATGTAAGCAGCTTTCTAACAGCCGTCTTTGCTGTTCAGCCTATGCCAGAGAAAGCCGGGATCTCTCCTCTAAAACCCCGTAATTTATGAGTTTATTCAAACCCGCCAAACTGCTTTAAGTTAACGCCTCTCATATTTGAAAATTCCCATGGCAACTCATTTAGTTTGGCAGGAAGGCAGACCCAAATTCAATCCTTTTATCCTCCAGCTAAACCATTACAATGGTAATTCTGCTCTGACACTCTGAAGAGACTGCTAATTACTGTACTCGGGTCCCTGGACAGATTTCCCATTCAGATTAAAATGGCTGTGCACGGCAGAGAACAGAAGCAACACCTTTGTGCGCAGGAAGGGAGGTACGAGCTCACGTTTTGGCTTTCTGCAAGAGGCTCCATGACTGCAAAGAATCTTCTCTCCGCTACCCTGTGCACAACAAACATTAAGGTGGAAAAAAGGCATGGAGTATGACCAAGTAGACAACCGAACCACTAACTTAACCAGTTAGACTAGTGTGATAGTTTGGGTGTTACCCATCCCCCCACACTTTGGAACATCACCCAGACTAGGCTCAGCGGCTCTGGAAATTGAATGAAGCTTTGTATTTAGCTTAGCACAATATACAAGTAGATGTTTACAATCTATACAGCTATAGACAGAAACATGCAAGTTAAAAAGGTAATACAGAAACACAACAGCCCTCCCAGAAACCTCATTCCCCAGGAGGGGCTTCCAACCACCCTTCCACCACCCAATGAAGATGGTCTCACATCCTCCCATAAATTTTATTTTTCTTTATACCCTAGAGAAGGGGAAGGTAACTTTTCTTTTTCAAAGAAGCAGGAAAAAAGAAGACATAAGTATTACAAATGTGTACAGCAGATGCATAATCAGACAAGAAAATATCTGTTCTGAGATGAAGATCTTTCACAGACTAGCACCTCATAGAATCAACCAGAGAAATGCTCTTTAAAAAATTAAGATGCATCAGCATATTTTACAAGTGACCATAAAAACAAGCTCTAAATTATTGTCTCCTACATATACTATCTTCTACCCTCCTTGAAGTGGCAGAACTATCCTAACTATTCCTCAATGGCTGGAGAGCAGCCCTGAGGAGAAGGGCAGTGTGCACATGCAGCCCAGACAGCCAACCGTGTGCTGGGCTGCATCAAGAGCAGTGTGGCCAGCGGGGCAAGGGAGGGGATTCTCCCCCTTTACTCTGCTCTCCTCAGACCCCACCTGGAGTACTGTGTGCAGTTCTGGAGCCCCCAACACAAGAAGGACATGGAACTGCTGGAGCGGGTCCAGAGGAGAGCCACGAAGATGCTCAGAGGGCTGCAGCAGCTCTGCTATGAGGACAGGCTGAGAGAGTTGGGGCTCTGCAGCCTGGAGAAGAGAAGGCTTCGAGGAGACCTTAGAGTGGCTTTCCAGTATCTGAAGGGAGCCTACAGGAAGGCTGGGGAGGGACTATTGACAAGGTCTAGTAATGTCAGGACGAGGGGGAATGGGTTTAAGCTGGAAGAGGGGAGATTTAGACTGGATGTTAGGAGGAAGTTCTTTACAGTGAGGGTGGTGAGACACTGGCACAGGTTGCCCAGGGAGGTTGTGGATGCTTCCTCCCTGGAGGCGTTTAAGGCCAGGCTGGATGAGGCCTTGAGCAGCCTGCTCTAGTGGGAGGTGTCCCTGCCTATGGCAGGGGGTTGGAGCTGGATGATCCTTGAGGTCCCTTCCAACCTAAACCATTCTACGATTCTATGATAACTCAATGGTTCAGCATTGACACCAAGCCCAGGAATTACCAAAAATACAGGATGAGAAAGCAAATGCACTGGGTAAGAGTTCATAAGTTGGTAATTGCTATTACGTATTTCTTCCAGTGTAGGCCATGACCTCTTAATCAAGAGGTCTGGGCACACGAAAACAGATCTGCATGTTTTTATCTATTTTTAGATTTTACACAGTTGCTCTATAAATAACTTATAAGTGCTCAGTGTTATGAGATTCTCTCTTGAAAATCTGCCATCGAATCATAGAATCAACCAGGTTGGAAGAGACCTCCAAGATCATCCAGTCCAACCTAGCAACCAGCCCTAGACAATCAACTAGACCATGGCACTAAGTGCAAAAATGCACATCTACAGATTAAGTCTTTGTGGTTTTGTTTTACATTCCATCTCTTTATCAGCTTGGAGAAAGAAAACAAGGATGCCACAGATATTAAGGATGCTTGTATATCATACCATCACTTAATTTAAAACTTTTATGAAGAAATATTCACAATGAGGCATACTGCTGTGCTTTCATGTGAGACAGCACATCCAGCACAATCTGTTATCAGAATATTACGTTGCTTGGTCTATTCAGAAACCAAACTGGTAAACAATTAGGTGACCTTCAGGATGGAGTTTTTAATACTTTTCTTAAATGCTAAAAATTCAGTTGATTCAAGTAATTTATTTCAATGCTGTACTCTTGCTATTTTTCCCATTTACACTTGACATTCTCATTTGCTTCACTTAGATGTTTATTAAGCTAAGCATTTAACTGACAATTCTAAGTCAGTCAATAAGGAAAAAGAACAAACTGCTGAGTACCATCTTAAGTCAGTTTACATATTCCACCATTAACTTTGACCTGAAGAGCTTTTGTTTCTAATCATAGTTAACACACTTCAATCATTTGAAAATAATCTGCTTACATGAATAGTATTTTAAATAGTCAGAATTAAAGTATTATTTCAACTTCATATGGCTGCCACTGGCTTCTTACTGAGGTGGCTGATCTATTATGCACGCTATCAGAATTTGCTCTGAAGTCTGATTGTTTCTTGCAATGGTCTTCATTAGCAAGAGGGCTTCATAGAATCAACCAGGTTGGAAGAGACCTCCAAGATCATCCAGACTTACTCTATACATATACATACACTCTATACATATGTATATGTATATACTCCATATATACACACACACACACATATATACATAGGTGTATGTACATACTCTATACATATACATACCCTCTACTCCGCTCTGGAGAGACCCCACCTGGAGTACTGCACCCAGTTTTGGAGCCCACATTACAAGAAGGGTATGGAGATGTTGGGGCATGTCTGGAGAAGGGCTATGAGGATGATCAGAGGGCTGGAGCACTGAAAGAGTTGGGGCTGCTCAGTCTGGAGAAGAGGAGGTTCTCAGGTGACCTTCTTGTGGCCTTCCAGTATCAGAAGGGGGCCTACAAAAAAGCTGGGGAGGGACTTTTTAGGTTCTCAGGGAGTGACAGGACTAGGGGGAATGGAGCAAAGCTGGGGGTGGGGAGATTCAGACTGGACATGAGGAGGAAGTTGTTGAGCATCAGAGTGGTGAGAGGCTGAACTGGGTTGCCCAGGGAGGTGGTTGAGGCCCCATCCCTGGAGGTGTTTAAGGCCAGGCTGGATGAGGCTGTGGGCAGCCTGCTCTGGGGTAGGGTGTCCCTGGGCATGGCAGGGGGCTTGGAACTGAATGATCCTTGTGGTCCCTTCCAACCCCGACTGATTCTTTGATTCTGTCTATATAAATGCATATTTACATACAACCCTAGTCAAGCTTTGCTTACATAATGCTGGATATTCTTGTATTTATGATCATATTTCTTTTGGACATTTCAGCTAAAACAAAAAAAAGGCATTGTCAGCTTCCACTCAAAGGTCCCCATTTAGTGTCATAAGGACAGAGGTTTACAATTTAGACTGTTTTGATATCTTCTCATCAGAAAACACTGTTGCAGGGAAATTAAGTATTTTCACACTACACCTACTATATTAGTGTTTAAATCCTCAGGATGCATGTATACATTTACTGTCTGTTTTTTAAACAAAAACATTACAGTTTTGCAACAGTGAGCCAAGGAGCAAGGTTCAATTTAGCTACTAATATGCAAGTTCAATGGGTGTTCCCCCCAAGAACGCTCAGCCTAACCAGAGCTGTACAGCTGTTGTGGGGCTGTGCTAGTTTGAGATGAATTGGAATATTTTAATGAGAGAAATTAGATTACACACTGTGAAAAGAAAAGAAAACTTAAACTGCTTGATTTTGGTTATGTTGCCATTTCTTGTATAGCAAGAACACTTTAAGTATGACAACAACCTTCCTTCTTTTCCCCAACTGAAACTTCCCAGGACTAGCACATAACTAGAGGTGTAAAAAATGAGATATGCTCTTACAAAGTTACACAACTCAACAAACTCAACTTGTAAAATGTTAGAGACATCAAGTGATGCATTTAATTTTAGAACATATTAGTGCCACGGTCTAGCTGATTGGATAGGGCTGGGTGCTAGGTTGGACTGGATGATCTTGGAGGTCTATTCCACTCTGGTTGATTCTGTGATTCTTTGATTTGCCTTTTAATCAAAAATGTCCTGTAACACCTTATATTCTTGCAAAGTATGGTTTTAAAATGCTCTATTAGCTCAACTCATAACATTTGCAAAAGCTTAAACTTCCAGTAACTTTTACTAAATAATAATACTGAGATACTCTAATTTTTGCTTTAAGAACAGATGTAGTTCAAAGATAGAATAGAATAGAATCAACCAGGTTGGAAGAGATCTCCAAGATCATCCAGTCCAACCTAGCACTCAGCCCTATCCAGTCAACTGGACCATGGCACTAAGAGCCTCATCCAGTCTTTTCCTGAACACCCCCAGGGACGGTGACTCCACCACCTCCCTGGGCAGCCCATTTCAATGCCAATCACTCTCTCTGGCAAGAACTTCTTCCTAACATCCAGCCTGTACTTCCCCCGGCACAACTTGAGACTGTGTCCCCTTGTTCTGTTGCTGGTTGCCTGGCAGAAGAGACCAACCCCCACCTGGCTACAACCTCGCTTCAGGTAGTTGTAGACAGCAATGAGGTCATCCCTGAGCCTCCTCTTCTCCAGGCTAAACAACCCCAGCTCCCTCAGCCTCTCCTCATAGGGTTTGTGTTCCAGGCCCCACAAATCCTGTATGCAACAGCCAAAAAGAAACCCAGAGACAATTTTATAATGAAATATTTCTATTTTTTTTTTTTTTAATCAGTATGGTTGTATTTAAGTGTAAGCTGACTCATCTAAGAAAGCAGTCAGTCCCATCTGGCCCAATTAGTAATTCAGTCTACAACTTTTACCAACAGGAAAAAAACAACAACAACAACAAAAAAATTCCAATATATTACTTCACTTGACCTCTACATGCAGTCCATTCAGTGGTTTGTAAGGATGCTACTGAAACCAGGACTAGGACCAAAGAATGGGCACAATCTAAAGTAATCTGAGACATGAGAAGCATTTTATATACATCTATATTTTTTTTTTCTTCTGTGCCTGTTGGTGTTCTGGAAGTCTGTTACTCAAGAAAAGCCTGGATGAGGCACTGAGTGCCATGGTCTAGTCAACTGGCTAAGGCTGGATGATAGGTTGGACTGGATGATCTTGGAGGTCTCTTCCAGCCTGCTTGATTCTGTAATTTCAGTTGAAGAGCAAACAGCTAGGGCAGAAGAGCAAGGGAATAGTCACAGAATCAATCATTATAGGACTGATTGGGCTGGAGCGGGTGCAGAGAAGGGTGATGAGGCTGGGGAGCGGTCTGGCAGACATGACCTGTGAGGAGTGGCTGAGGGAGCTGGGGGTGTTTAGTCTGGAGAAGAGGAGGCTGAGAGGGGACCTTATTGCCCTCTACAACTACCTAAAAGGAGGCTGTAGTGAGG
>WAAF01006029.1:53482-70403 GCA_013400475.1 Tricholaema leucomelas
ATATTCCAATCTAAGAAATTCTGTTATTATATTTATTTATATTTATATATATATGCATTCTATTACTAGTCATTAGTTTCCTTCATCTTGATTAAAAACGACAGGGAATAAAGCATTGACACAAACAACCATGTGCCTCCCATTCTCAAAATAAATAATACTGTAAAAGGACCTGAGTGGCTTTCTAAAAATTGAGACATTCTGGTGGCAGTGAGACATATTCATTGTAATGACACAATACACAATATTGGTTTATGTAGTTCCATGCTGTGTAGTTTAGAATATTAAATGCAGAATAATATAGCAGTAACAGAGGATTAATTAATTTCATTTGAAAGGTGAGTAAACATGATGATGATGATTCTATGATAATAATGATCAATGGTTTAAGATTGGAATCTAGGAATTTATTTTCCAGCTGGATTGATTCTATGATCTTCATATGCTTATACAGTATTCAATGCATACCTATACTATAGCATCAAATATTGCATCTATTCCTTTAAATACAATTTAACTACTACAACCTTCTGGTTGACCAACACCTCTAAAACAGGAGCAATAGTGCAGAAGCCCATATAAGATAGCAGCTGTTTTAAGTACTTTGTATAACATTTCCCTTCAATACAATAGATACTGAAGTTTACAAACACATCACACATGAAACAGCAGCTATACTTATTAAGTGTAGTATGTTCCCAAGTAGTGCATTATGAATTCTACAATGTCAGTTCCACTCTCCCTAAGAATAACTCAATCTCAAAGTTCAACTACAGGATTAACATTTGTCTTCATTTAAACCAAGTAAGAATCACTGCCTGGTGCTATTTATTTTTTAATAGGGATAGAATTTCAGTTTCATTTTAGGGTTTCTGATTATCTTTTAGGTTGAAAACTACTATATGCTTACATTTGGCAGCTTGTGACATTAAAACCACCCACCCCTCCTCATGTTGCATTGTCAAGTATTTGTAAACAGATAATTAGCTCACCTAGACAATGTCTGAAATCACCATATGGCTTCATGTTTTGTGTTGCAGTAAGTTTGTTCTTTTTTTTCCCAATCAAACAACAAGAAAATCTGTTTTTGCTTTAGTGAATGCATTTACTAAAAAGATTCAAATCACCTTTGTCACTCCATGCCCCCAGTTTTAACCCTTCTGGAAGCTGTTCTTTCAACAGTGTTAAGACTTATATGGATAACTTTCAGAGAAGCCTAACTGCAAAAAATAAATTAGTGTCTAAAAACATGATTAGTTTTTCTAAATAAGAAAGGTAGTATTCAATAGTTTTCTTTGTCCTTTCCAGTTGTGCTAGTTTGAGCCTAGCTGGGATATTTTGGTGAGTGGAATTACATTATAGGCTGTGAAAAGGAAACAATGGTGATGTCTGCTGTACTCATAGGCTTGCTGAGATGTGTAAGAATAAGAACATAAACACAGATAATGCAGTTGTCTGCATATAAGACAGGGTCTCTCTCTGGGCTCTGAGGCTGCATGAACTCTCTCTAACCTGCCATCTGTGTGACTAATTCTTCTGCTTCCTAACCCCCCATGCCGATTCTCCAAACTCACCTTGAACATAAGGCAAAGTCTCGGGTAAGGTAGAGGGGTGGGGAGGAGGTGGAAGGGTGGTTGGGAGCCCCTCCTGGGGACTCTGGTTTCTGGGAGGGCTGTTGTGTTTCTGTACTACTTTTCAACTTGTCTATTTCTGTCTGTAGCTGTATATATATTGTAAATACCTGCTAGTATATTGTGCTAAGATGTAAATATAAGGCTTCATTCTTTAATTTCAAGTGGCTGAGTCTAGTCTGGGTGATTTTTTGAAGTGTGTGTGGGGGGCAGCTAACACCCAAATCATCACAAAGATGTAGGCTGACAAATGTCATTCTGCAGACACTGAGGTAAACAATAACGAAAATGTATTTTGCAATCGAGAAACTTTCTCCACAAAGCTGTCTTCAGAAAGTTATGTGTAAAGGAAAAGTCTCTCCTGTAATCATTACAAGCAGAACTTAAACAGCATTAAGTATGACGTATGCTAATGTTCCTAATGAATTATCTCCTCGAAAGAACACTGCTTTCTTTTAATTTTTTCACAACTATGTGATTCAGAGAGCTCTAAAGTACTGGGAACTACAAACTCTCCAAAATACATAATCACCGAATTTCTTAGATTGGAAAGCCCTTCAAGCTCATCGAGTCCAATCATTAGTTTCACACTAACAAGTCCTTGACTAAACCAAATCCCTCAGCACAACATCTAATCACTAGGAATCGCTATGGTTGGAAAGGACCACCAGGATCATTCAGTCCAACCTTCATCCCAGCATCCTTCATCACTAGACAACAGCCTCAAGCACCACATCCACTCTCCTTTTAAACCCTTCCAGGGATGGCGACTCCACCACCTCCCTGGGCAGCCTGTGCCAGTGCCTGACCACCCGCTCAGTAAAGATCTTCCTCCCAACATCCAACCTAAACCTCCCCTGACGCAACTTGAGGTCATTTCCTCTTTGTCTTATCATTAGTAACATTTAAAGCCATCTCTATCTGTTAAGGCAGTCAGAGAAATCTTCTCAAGTCTTACAATGATATAATTCTTTCAGGATTAAGAAGTTGGAACAATAAATGAAATAGGTAACATTTCAACTGTAGTACATTTTTCTTTCTGCAAAATGTCACCCACTCTGTGGTTGGTATGACACTTCAGAAGACAAAATCAGCTGAAGTACACTGCAGTGAGATATGCCATCTTTATCTTGACTGCCCAAGCTCAACTTGAGAGTAAGAGATCTAAGATTAAAAAAGTTGAGCTTGACATGAACTTGACTGGCAATGGTAAAGAGTATGAGCAGCCACTGAGGAGCTTTTCCTTTTAGCTTCTGAAAACTGCTGAAAAACTAAAAGGATAGTCAGAGCGTCTGGTGCTGACTGATCATCTGTGTATTTTGAAGGATCTCCCACTAATTACACCTTACATGAAAACATCATTGCTGCACTTTTCCACTACTGCCAGCATATATTCCCCAGGGAAAGCAGCTGGAAGACACCCATGACAGTCCCCAGTTCCAGGATCTGCATATACAGCAGGTACCGAATTATGTCTACAGACCTATATCATTTGATTTTGAGTGAGTTTAACCTTTCAGAGGAATTATCCCAAAGGAGTGGATGCACAGATGCTAGAGTCCTGGTACAAATACTTTTCACAGATGAAAAGTGTGGTTGCTAAAGCTTGCAAATCATCATATACCCATAGAGATATTCACCATTATGTGCCTGTACATCAAGAAGAGTTGCTGTTGTCAGCAGCAAGAGACACTCTTGAAACAGGGAACCAGTCCTGATATCATAGCATGAGCAAAGACTTACCTGTTTTACATTTAAGTGACAGAACGGTACAACCAACTGTAACTCTTACTAGGTAGACTAAGCAGTATCTCAAGAAAAAAGAAACTCATCTGATTTATGTAAAGGAGGAAAGACAAGATAGCCAGCAAATAACATAGCAGAAAACTTCAGGGTGTGTATAAAATATAGACGCAACCAAAGGTATTTTTTGTACATCCTCTCATAGTTATGAGTGTGAGGTCTTGATGTTAACTACAGAAACTGAAGTGACAGACTGCATCACATACCATTTTATGAATTCTTTTCCCAGAACATCTGTGGAGGTGGCTGCAGAACTCAGCAAGATTCAGAAATAACAGTTGCTATGCTTTTCCAAAGCACACTATTTGAGACAATGCAGTGGAATGCAATGTGTAGCAAAGATTTTGGAAGCTGGTGAAGAATCTAAAGATGACCTGGTAAACTACATCCGAAAGCAACTGTGAATGCATTTAAGTACCAAACAACTGTGCTTGAAGAAGGTGCTCATTACTGAGAAGAGAGGCAATTTCACTCCCATTAGATCCTTCAGGATTATAAGCACTCTGCTCTCCAAGCACAATGTCTCATTTTAAAAGACATCCTTCTCCTCCCTGATGCAACCGTGCAGAACTCAGATCTACAAACAGACAGCAAAGCCATGCTCTGGTTAGCATCCATTTGATGCCACACTTCAGGTATCAAGAGAAAAATGGAGTCTCACAGTATAACATCAAGTACTTCTCAGAGGAAAAGGAACTGACACTTAAATCCTAATCATATCTTTTTATTCTTTGGGACCAACATGCACTGACTCAAGTGTAGGATTAGTCACATGTATCAATTTCTCTTTTCCAAGAAACTCAATGGAAAAGCACTTCAGCTCAACTATGCTTTCCAGATGATGCCATTGTCTGTCCCTCTTAACTGTGGATAAATGTGCCACCACATAGAACAGATGCTGTTCTCAGTCAGAAATGTGACACATGAATGTTCTTTTGAGAAGACATTTCTATCACTAGCTGCACTAAAATGCTCCTGATACAGAAGTATACTGTATGCCTGAGGTCAAAGACAGGGAAAGAACTGGACTAATTAGTTAGAGATCTAAAGGATGCTTTAATATTGAAATCTGAAGGTATGTATAGAGTAGCATTGAAAAGATAATCTGAGAAAAAGATGATCCTGCCCAAAATTCCATAGTAAAGCCATTATGTCTATGCTTTTATGTGCCTGTAGCTTGTTTGGATTGGTAATACATGGTAATAATATTAATGCTGCAGAGGGATATAGATATGTTTACTGTTTAATTTCTATAATTACAACTCTCAAACTAAGACATTTTTATCACAAGTTCTAAAGACCTTTAAAGATAAAGCTTAATTTGTCTACTTTTACATAAGCTTCCCTTGAAATACAAGCTCTTTAGAGTGGTATTTACTGTTCTTATGCCAGTTAAGGTTCTGCTAATAAAATGTTTTAATTAAGCAGGATTCTGCTCTGACACGTCTGTGAAATAAATTATTAAAGTAAAAAGCAAAGCTCCTAAAAGAACAGAGAGTGACATCAGAACACCAAAAGTAGTAACTTCTTTTTCTCCTGCCCATATCTGCTATAGCCACCTCCACTAAAAGAGTGTGCTGAATCTAGTTAGAAGTCTTGCCTTAAACCCCAGGTGCTTTTCATTAAATGACATTTAATTGTGTATTTAGTTTCCTTTGTTCCCCATGAGTGTGTTATTCACATCTGAAGGAAACTGGTTAAACAGATTAAATCACTGCAAAAATAAATGAAACCAGTACCTAGAGTATGTTTAGGATTGTATCTCAACTATATCATCATAAAAATTGTCTTAGCAAAGCTTTCTAATGTTTCCAAGTAAATTTGAGACTTACAGTAAAAATAAATTCCTAGATTCCAATCTTATACCATTGATCATTACTATCATAGAATCATCATCATCACAGAATCAACCAGGTTGGAAGAGACCTCCAAGATCATCCAGGCAAAACTAGCACCCAGCCCTATCCAATCAAGTACACCATGGCACTAAGTGCCTCATCCAGTCTTTTCTGCTCCTCAATTCAAGAGAGATGTAGAGACTCTGGAACATGTCCAGAGAATGGCGACAAAGCTGGTGAGGGGCCTGGAACACAGCCCTGTGAGGAGAGTCTGAGGGAGCTGGGGGTGTTTAGCCAGAAGAGGAGGAGAAGAGCAGGCTCAGGGGTGACCTCATTGCTGTCTACAACTACCTGAAGGGAGGCTGTAGCCAGGTGGGGGTCAGTCTATTCTCCCAGGCAACCAGCAACAGAACAAGGGGATACAGTGTTAAGTTGTGCCGGGGGAGGTCTAGATTGGATGTTAGGAGAAAGTTTCTGCCAGAGAGGGAGTGATTGGCATTGGAATGGGCTGCCCAGGGAGGTGGTGGAGTCACCATCCCTGGAGGTGTTGAAGACTGGCTGAGGCACTTAGTGCCATGGTCTAGTTGACTGTCTAGGGCTGGGTGATAGGTTGGACTGGCTGATCTCGGAGGTCTCCTCCAATTTGGTTGATTCTGTGATTCTATGAAATCCAACAGGCTCTACATGAGGAATTTAGCATTTATGTGAAGATTATGGCTACCCAGGAGAAAACCAGAATTTCTGTGGCCAGAAGAAGTTTTTTTTTTTTAAATATGTATCTCTCTTAAATCTGATCACCCTTTCGATCTTTAAAAGTGAGATGTTACCCTGAAGCTTTTCTCTTTGCAGAGTTCATTACCACCAATGAAGACAAGAGCTTTTACTGAAAGGATTGCCAAAGGAATGCCCTCTACAGCCCAACCCCCTTTGAAAATCAATAACCTTCAGGAATGACTACTGAAAGGCAAATACAGGCCTTGATTTTGCAGGCTAAGAAAATACTAGTA
This sequence comes from Tricholaema leucomelas, assembly GCA_013400475.1. Classification (NCBI taxonomy): domain Eukaryota; kingdom Metazoa; phylum Chordata; class Aves; order Piciformes; family Lybiidae; genus Tricholaema lacrymosa; species Tricholaema leucomelas. Next base: position 59,762 of record WAAF01006029.1, read on the forward strand.
ACTATTTTAATAATAACAGTATCTGTTTTAAATGACAAGAAAACTCATTTGTCAGTTAATGCTATTAGCACACTTTTACCATCTGTGTAACTGTGGGTTGAAAACAGAATATAAAATTCAGGCACTCCTTTTATCTTCCTTTCTCTTTCATAATGTATCTTCCAAAGCAAAACAAATGGTCATACCCTCTCAAACAACCTTCCTGTACAACATGACATGAAAATCTACTGGCTGCCTAACATTGCCAGATGTCTTAGCAAAGAACTGCCTGCTTGCCTAACTTCCATTGCTACAGCTTTCAAAATCTCTACTCCTATTTTTATTTCACCTTTACAGACATATTATTTCCTTGTGTTCCTACAATCATATCATTATAGCTATTATGGTTCCCAAGGACAGGCAGCTTAAACTTCTTTTTCAAGCTAGGATATGTAAGCTAGAAAGTAAAGAAATGTTCAAGAAGATACTTCTAAGATGAGAACATTGTGATGTAAGTAATTACATGACTGAAGGTTCATTTTTATCACAACTACTACAAACTATTTTAGGACTGACAACTCCAAATGGTGGTTTTTGGAGGGTTGAGGTTTTTTTTAGTCTCAGGGAAAAAGATTTGTAATGTACAATTTTTTTGGAGACTAGAAAAGTACCGAAGTCTGGATTAAAAAGGCAACTGCAGTTCTTATCTACAGCAGTGTATGGTCAGAACACATCTTACGGTTTGTTTGTAGGAGGCTGCAATCTCAAAGGATTGGATACAGTCTTAGAGGCTCTTGACTTTCCCTAAGATTGGCTGGTGTTGAGATTTTCTGCTATGCAATAATTCCACACACTTCCTTTTCTAATACAAGTTAAATTTGATGAACATAAGTAAGTATAAAGATGGTGTGGAAGTAATAAAAATTAGCTAATGATTGTAATATTGAAGATGTAGAATGCAATTCTATCTTCATTAAGTTATTCCTATTAACACAGCATGCTTGAAAATAAGGGAGAGCTTTTCTACTTATTAAAATACATAAAATATAAGAAAAAATGTAAACCCCCATACCAACAACACACACACATAAAATGTACTAACTGATGAAGTCTTAAATGATTCTGATTTGCAGCTGTGTTCCAAGCAACACAACTTTCCCACTTCCCATCCAGTCTTTCACTTTCCAGAACATTTACCAATCTGTATGTCACAATGGCCCGGTCCAAAATGGTATCTTACATTATTCTCACTTACGTTTCTCCCAGCAACAGGGATTATAACATTCCCACAAATATGACAACGGGAGTGCAACATCTGCCTTACAACAACCCCAAGCAGCACTACAGGCTGGGGACAGAGTGACTGGAGAGTAGCCAGGAAGAAAGGAACCTGGGGGCACTGGTAGATAGTAGCTGAACATGAGCCAGCAGTGTGCCCAGGTGGCCAGCACAGCCAATGGCATCCTGGCCTGGATCAGGAACAGTGTGGCCAGTAGGACAAGGGAGATTATTCTGCCCCTGTACTCAGCACTGGTCAGGCCACACCTTGAGTATTGGGTCCAGTTCTGGGCTCCTCAATTCAAGAGACATGCTGAGATACTGGAACGTGTCCAGAGAAGGGCAACAAAGCTGGTGAGGGACCTGGAGCACAGCCCTGTGAGGAGAGGCTGAGGGAGCTGGGGGTGTGCAGCCTGGAGGAGGCTCAGGGGTGACCTCATTGCTGTCTACAACTACCTGAACAGAGGCTGTAGCCAGGTGGGAGTTGGCCTCTTCTGCCAGGCAAGCAGCAACAGAACAAGGGGACACAGTCTTGGGTTGTGCCAGGGGAGGTCTAGGCTGGACGTTAGGAGGAAGTTGTTGGCAGAGAGAGTGATTGGCATTGGAATGGGCTGCCCAGGGAGGTGGTGGAGTTGCCATCCCTGGAGGTGTCCAAGAAAAGCCTGGATGAGGCACTTAGTGCCATGATTGGACAGGGCTGGGTGCTAAGTTGGACTGGATGATGTTGGAGGTCTCTTCCAATCTGGTTGATTCTATGATTCCATGAAGAAAGGCTGAGGGAGCTGGGTCTCTTTTAGCTTGGAAAAGGAGAGACTGAGGGCTGATCTCATTTGTGCTTAGAAATAGCTGAAGGGTGATTGTTGTAAGGAGAGACAAGCTCTTCTGTGACATCCAGTGACAGGACAAAGGGCAATGGGTGCAAGCTGGAGCATAGGAGGTTGCACATGAAAACAACAAGAAACATTTTCCATTATGATGGTGACAGAACACTGAAGCAGGCTGCCTAGAGAGGTTGTAGAGTCTCCTTCTCTGGAGACATTCAGAATCTGCCTGGATGCACTGCTGTGTGATGTACTCTAGGTGATCCTGCTCTGGCAGAGGGGTTAGACTAGATGATCTTTCAAGGTCCTTTCAACCCTTAGCATTCTGTATGATATTAAAGCCTTAGCCTTTAAATATTTAGGAAAGAAAGACAAATCTTAACAGTCCTCTATTGAAAGCTCAAGCATTTCTACACGGATTTAAAAAAGAAACACTTAAGTTTTCTGTTGAATAGTAAGTGATAAATGCTGGGCATTTTTCCAGTGGTTAGCATCTTCTGTGTTCTGACATCAAAAATGCATAATGCAGAGCAACCAGATGACTATAAATCATCAGTCAACATTAAACCAAAGATGCCTCTGTGACAATTTTATTTCTGTATAACTAGAAATCTAGATTTCAAAACTAGTAACAGCAATAAAGAATGCTTTAAATAGCTGGGAAAAAAAAAATGTTTGCTGGTTACTTTACTACTACTTCATACAAAAACCGTTTAAATTGCTATGATTCCCACCAGAAATATGCCAAGATGATCTGTACATAAAATGATCTAACTTCTTAATGTGGTCTGGTTAATATTTAGTATAAGAATGTGTTAGAAGTGCAGGACAACAAATTTGTACCCTTTATACTATGTGTCCTCAGGAATCACAGTGCCACAAGAAGCATCTTTTTCTACTTATGTATAAGGCTGTGATTTAAAGAAAAGCAACCCAAGTGTAACTAGAAAAGAAAATAATGCATGGGTAATTTGTTGCAGTTTTCCTGTCATCATTATCAAGACAGACAGACAAGGATAATCACAGCTTCATCATCTGCTTCTTGAATATCGAAATACTTTGAGGTTTTATAAAAAGATCCATCTTACATGTGCTGTTCCAGGGATGTCAACTGAAAATGAACAAAGATAAGGAAGGGGGAACGGAAGAAGACTATAGGAAGCACTTGAAAAATAGCCAAGAATAAAGCAAGTATGTTGAAAGAAAAAGAGGTGAATAATGAAAAAAAAAAATTACAGATACCACAAAAAGAATTACCAGAATAAGTCAAGACCAATTTTTTTTTCTTCCACAACCATGTCTACCAAAATCCAAATAGATTACATACATGTCTGGAAGCCAGACAAAACCCACGTAGAACCTAATTAGAGCTTCTAATCAATGCATAATCCTACTTGTGCCTACTAAGTTTCAGGCAATGGTTTCTTTCTCTTTGAGAAGAAGCTATTTTGTAAACTTGCTAATGCCTTCTCCTGCCCCTGTAGAAATTAAGATCCACCAGTTCTAAAGCTAAACACTTTTCTGAACACCTCAAATAAATGAACACCTAAGAGGGTGTGATCCAACTCCAACAAATAATTTGGAGAAGGAGGAAAAGGGAAAAGTGAGTATTCAACAGTAACTGTATGGTGGAACAATTTCTCTGGGTTTGAGAAACCATCAAAGATGTCCAGAAGGCAATTCCAACTAACAGCTGGATTAAGGTGCTTAGAAATAGCTGCTGGAACACAGACCTGCATTACAGTAAAAACTTTCAACAGGGTAAAGATCATTAAAATGCATAGCAGAATTTGAGAGAGTGCAAAACAGAGAGCTGTAAAGGGTTAACCCTCCTGGGGCAGTGGTCTTGACCCTGACCCCCAGGTCCTCCTGACTCCTCGTCGCGGGTGGGTGTGATCTTTTCTCCAGGTGTAGTGCTTAGCCCACTCCCACTTCTTGTCTAGCCCCCTATAAAACCAGAGGATCTTCCTCTTTCTCTCTCTCATCCTGCCTCCCTACTTGCCAGCATCACCATCCTGTTTCCTCCTACTCTTTGTTTTACCACATGGCCATAATACATGAGGTGGACAAAACCATTGTCATCAATCTGGTTATATATATACATTTTGTATCTTGGTTTTTTCCCTTCCCTATACCTTTTGTAACTCACCTACCTCAAATACCTTTCATTTATTGCAAGCATTTTCTCTTGTAACTTCGAAATCTAAGTGAGACTTTATTTGGGTGTGTTCTACCTTTCCTCTCTACAGCTAATTCCCTTTCTGAAACAAAGGGGGAGAAGAGGGAAAGGCATCCTATAAATGGTTATTGGTTCTATTAACTATATTTGACTCTCTGGAAATTTAAACTAGAACCAAGACAAGAGGAAAGCCTACATACGAGGAGGCTTTCTTCTTTTGTTTTCCACTTTCATACCCTGCTACATCGAGTTTCTGATTCTTTTGTTGTCATTCTATCTGCAGGTGAACGTACCTGCAGTTCTACAGAAGTTTAGGTTTATATAAGGGTGGTCTGCTTCAATCCCATTTTCTTCTGTCTGCATGTTCTCATTCCATCACTTCTGTTAGTGCTAAAGCAAAACTGACTACATAGCTGTGCTAGTTTGAGCCTAGCTAGCATGTTTTGGTGAGAAGAACTAGATGATAGGCTGTAAAATGAAAACAATGGTGAGGTCTACTTCCCTTACAGTCTTGCTGGGATGTGTAAAGAAGAAAGGCAAAACAAAGATTACTGCACTTGCTTCTTCTCTTCACTGGGGAGCTTTGCCTGCCGGGGAGAAGCTGAGGCTGCTGGCTGGACTCCATCTTGCTTTCTAACCTCACCCTCCTTTGCTTGGCTGCTTCACCTTGATTTTTAACCCTCTTGGCCGAACCTCCATTCTTCCTTAGGACTGGGGTAAGGTTGAGAGGGGTAGGGGAAGGTGAGGGGGGTTGAGAGCCCCTCCTGGGGACTCAGGTTTCTGGGAGGGGAATTGTGTCTGTATTACCTTTTTTTACCTTGTATATTTCTGTATATATCTGTATATACTGTAAATATCTGCTTGTAAATTGTGCCAGCTGTAAATATAAGCTTCATTCAAATTTCCAGAGCCGACTGAATCTAGTCTGGGTGATTTCTAAAGTGTGGGGGGGCAAGGGACACCCAAACCATCACAATAGCAAGCCATCTAATCCAAGGTTTAAGCTCTCCACTAAATGAGTTGACTACGCAGTCACATGAAGGCCAGTACTTTGATGCAAAACAGGAAGCAGGAACAGGAAATGATGAATGAATGGCAAGACTGCAGCAGCCATACTGCCACAGATACATTAAGTCATGCCACTAAAAATAACACACTGTCATCTCTCCTCCACATGAAAAAGCTTATTGCAAGTTATCATAGCGTCACGCAATTGTTTCATTTGGAGAAGACCTCTAAGATTACTGAGTCCAACTGTCAACCTAAGACCATCATGGCCATTAAACTATGCCCTGAACTGCCATGACATAGAATCAAAAAATCATAGAATCAACCAGATTGGAAGAGACCTCTAAAATCATCCAGTCCAACCTAGCACCCAGCCCTAGACAATCAACCGGACCATGGCCCTCAGCCAGGCTTTTCTTGAACACCTCCAGGCACGGCAACTCCACCACCTCCCTGGGCAGTCCATTCTAATGTCAATCACTCTCTCTGGCAACAACTTCCTCCTAACATCCAGCCTAGACCTCTCCCAGCACAACTTGGGACTGTGTCCCTTTTTCCTGCTGCTGGTTTTCCTGGCAGAGACCTAGCAACACATCTTTTGAACATCTCCATGGATGGTGAATCCAGAGTCTCCCTGGACAGCCCACTCCAATGTGTGACCACTCTTTCAGTTAAGAAATATTTCCTAATATCCAATCCAAACATCCCCTGGTGCAAGTTGAGGCTATTTCCTTTCCATCTATCACTTGACAACCTGTGCTAGATTGTGTAATCCTGCTCTGGCAGGGGGGCTGGATTCGGTGATCTCCTTCCAACTTACTGAAGGTGCACACAATCTTCTCATTCAGATTATTGATAAGGATATTGAGACTGGAGAACACTGCTTGTGACTGTTACTAACTGGATTTCACTCCATTCACCATGTTTTGGGCCTGGCCATTCAGCCAGTTGACTCAGTGGTAGTACCTACCCATCCAAGCCATGAGCAGCCAGTTTCTCCAGGAGGAGGATGCAGTGGAAGACAATGTCAAATGCTTTACTAAAGTCCAGGTAAATAACATCCACAACCTTCCTCTCACCCACTAAATGTGTCTTAGGAGATCAGGTTCATCAATCAAGACCTGCCCTTCATGAATCTATGTTGACTGGGTCTGATCATCTACTTGCCCTGCACATGCTGAATAATGACACTTGACAGGATATGCTTCACGACCTTCCTGAGGACCGAGGTGCTGACAGGTCTGTAACTCCCCAGGTCCTCCTTCAAGTCTTTCTTGTAGTTGAGCATCACACTTGCCAACCTCCAGTCCACTGGGATCTCCCCACTTAGCCAGGACTGCCAGTAAATTGTGGAAAGAGGTTTGATGAGCACTTTGGCCAGTTCTCTCAGTACCATTGGGTCTAAGACATACACAGGTCTACGGGGCCAGATGGCAAAGTGACGCAGCAGGTTTCTAAACATCTCCTCTTGGATAATGTGAGCTACATTCTGCCCTCCATCACTACTTTCCAGCCCAGGGAGGATGGATATCCAGTGAACAACTGATCCTGCAGCTAAAAGCTGAAACACAATGGGTAAAGAGTAACTCAGCCTTTTCCTCATCCTTGACCTCTGTGCTCCCCACTGCATTCAACAAAGGACAGAGATTCATCTTAGTTCTCCTTTTGTTGCCAATGCATTTGTGGAAGCATTTCTTGTTGTCTACAACAGCTGAAGCCAAATTAATTTCCAGTTGGAATTCATCTCTGCATGGCCTCACAACTTTGTAGTCCTTCTCAGTGGCCTGTCCCTTTTTCCAACAACCATAAACTCTCCTCTTCTCCCTAAGCTGCAACCAATTTGATCTAACTGTCGCTCCCAAGCAGTTTGGCTGTTTCATCACCTAGAGAGCTTCATGTTTGATCATTTACATGACATGCACTGTTGAAGACTTACATCTGAACTGACAAGCAGATGTCATGCAGGAACTTTCTAAAAAGCTATTAAGAACAGCAGTGTCCCTTTTCTGCAACTGTACATTTATTAATTTTATACTTTTAATTGAACAAGCAGCAAACAATGGACTGCACAGCATGACCAACATTTCAACAAGGAAACTATGGAGGGTGGCACTGTATTCTCACTTGTGAAAGCAAAAATGTAAAACCAGTACATCATTCAAGAATGAATTCAAAACAGCTATTGAAGAAAGTCAAATTTGAATGCATAATTTATTGTGGCTTTTTAGATTGTTAAAACAAATGAAATCATCTACTAAAATCTTTCAAATTTCAAGCATTTGCTAGTCTTAGCTACAGGGAAATAAACTATGTACAGCATTACTACAGTATCTACCTTTCTGAGTAGGGCCAAAGCTTGATCATAGAATTAACCAGGTTGGAAGAGACCTCCAAGATCATCCAGTCTAATCTATCATCCAGCCCTGTCCAAACTGTTCTTATTGAGTAAGGAGAGCAAAATACAACATCTTAACAGTGTTACGCTGCTTATTTTCCTCTGAAAACAGACAGTACTTCTTATCATACTGCTCTGGTTAACACAGCCTCTAAGCATTCTGATCACTCCTCCTACTGCTTTTACCTTTTCAGTAGTGCCTTGCATTTAACCTTACTAGCCCCTCAGGCAAAAGTAAATTCATCCAGTAGTAAACCTTAACTCCAAAAGATTCAATCAATCCCTTTAAGCAAGTACTTCAGCTTCTTGGACTATTTTCAGGTATTTCCACAGTTGTTCTCATTTCAATTTTTACTACTCTGTTAGTTGTCAAGCATAACTATTATCTCTCAGTTGTTTATGAAAATGTCTAGAGGTTAAAGTGCATGCATGCTTTACTTCTTTTCAGTTACACTAATTCAGACTTACTCAGCCTTCCAAACAGTTTGCTGGAAATAGACTATAGGAGTAGCTCCAACCATAACATGGTTAATGGACATTATCATAGAATCAGTCAGGCTTGGAAGGGACCACAAGGATCATCTAGTTCCAACCTCCCTGCCATGCCCAGGAACACCCCACCCTACCCTAGAGCAAGCTGCCCACAGCTTCATCCAGCCTGGCTTTATACATCCAGGGATGGGGCCTCAACCACCTCCCCGGGCAACTCAGTCCAGGCACTAACCACTCTCATACTGAACAACTTCTTCCTCACAGCCAGTCAGAATCTCCCCACCTCCAGCTTTGCTCCTTTCCCCCTAGTCCTGTCACTCCCTGTGAGCCTAAAATGTCCCTCCCCAGCTTTTTTGTAGGTCCCCTTCAGATACTGGAAGGCCACAAGAAGGCCACCTCACACCCTTCTCTTCTGCAGACTGAACAGCCCCAACTCTTTCAGTCTGTCCTCATAGGAGAAGTGCTCCAGCCCTCTGAGCATCCTTGTGGCCCTTCTCTTGAACACCTCCAGGGACAGTGCCTCCACCACCCCCCTGGGCAGCCCATTCCGATGCCAATCACTCTCTCTGGCAAGAACTTCCTCCTAACATCCAGCCTAGACCTCCCCCAAAACAACCCAAGACTGTGTCCCCTTGTTCTGTTGCTGGTTGCCTGGGAGAAGATACCAACCCCCAGCTGGCTACAACTACTGGATGAGGCACTTAGTGCCTGATTTCACAAAACAATCTCATTTTTTCCTTGTAATATGGAAAACTTTTCCTCTACTGAAAATTATACAATTTTAGCATTTTTAAATGCCACAAAAGTGATGGTAAAAATCAGTACAAAATGTAAGTTAATGGCATAGGATGCACTACACAACCACACTGAATCACCTTGCTTTGAGCAAGAACAAAGAACAGATCTAAGGAAAAGGCTCTCACATGGTAATTCTGGTCCCTGCAAAAAGCTTTAAGTCACCTGGCTGGGCAGGAGGCAGATCATATTATCAGGAAGTGAGAAAGACAACCACTTTTCAGTTTCACAAGGTGTTATTTTCCCCAGTATACTGATAGCAAAGTCTTTTTGATACCATGTTCCTGAAGTCTTTTGTTCTTTTTGGAAGGAGATTAATGTGACAATCTAAGAAAACATGTCGTCTTTGTTAAAGTATCAGAATCTTCTCAAAGCAAAATACAAAAGCTTGTCATATTTCCCAGCTTCAAAGTGAAGCATCCCTATACCAAAAGAGGTTAAGAAAGCCAGTGTTTATAACAGTTCTGCAGTGTCTTTTAAAGGTAGTAAGAACTTCCTGCATCTCTATCTAAAGCAGGCACAAAAACCCCTCAACTGTCAAAGATGCTTTTCTGTTCTGAAGAACAATTCCATCTGGGATGAGACATTTTAATGACAGAGGACTACAAAATAATTTCTAAACTTCATTTTCTGCCACTCTGCAGATTCACTGCTGCAATATTAATTGTATTTCAGAAGAAACTTCCAGAAACAGAAATCAAAGACTTGCATACAAATACTTACTGCAGGTATCAGTAACTTCTTTACTTCTTCAACAGCCCTCTTCAGTTTTATTTCTGCTCTATTCTGAGCATCCTCCACAGTGATAAGTACATGTAAATCTTCATTCAGGTGTTCCCAGTTGGGCTTGCCTCGGTTCTGTTCCTCCTACAAAACCAAAACACAGGAGCCATGAAGCACTGTTATATTCAGTATAAAACAATCACATAAATAGTAGACAAACGCAATTCTGTGAATAGTATGAACTGCATTTTCAGCAAGATTGGAAAAGACTCCTTCATATTGTGGAGACTGTTTTCTTTTCTGTGGTTATGTAAGAAGAATTCAGTCTCCAAAACATCTTTCTGGTGATTTTGTTTGTGTTTTGGAGCTTCATACTTTTGGATTTTTTTTAAGACTGCAAAATGAATGTGATTTCTTGGAGTACCTTTCCCCACTGAACAAAAGAACAAGAAGTACTAAAAACACAGTGGTGTTTTTAATATTCTTCAGGGCATTTCAAGGGTCAAACAGATAAACCACTGGGGTAGTTAAGCAGCCTAATATTTTCATGAAAAGCACAACAGACACTCTATGTGTGAACTCCATCTGAACCACTCCAAAGGACAAAGGAGCAAGGAATTCTTCCCTGCTAAAATCTGATTGTAAATACTCATGGAAAAAAATGTTCAAGAGCCAAACATTACAAAAGGAGCAGAAGTTGCAAGTTTCAAAGCACAGCTTAATGTAATGATTGAAGGGCACAGAGGAGGTGACAACAGGACTCAGATACTGAAGTCACAGAGCAGAATGTAACAGGACAATGCTATTACACAGGCACTCCGTTACATTGATGGCACTAACTCAAAGATAAATCTTGATGTTTTCAGAAAGGGAGAGCACTTTAAACAAAACATTGTTTTAAAGTAAACATTTTTAAACAACAAATATCAGCAAACTGAAGTAATCATAGAATCACAGAATCAGTCAGGCTTG
>WAAF01006031.1:1984-19256 GCA_013400475.1 Tricholaema leucomelas
GCAGGACTGTTGAGCAGGACTGTGCCCAGCACTGATCCCTGGGGCACACCACTAGTGACAGCTGCCAACTGGATGTGGCACTCTCTGGGCCTGACTCTCCAGCCAGCTCTTGACCCATATCAGAGTGAATCTGTCTAAGCCACGAGCTGCCAGCTGTGCCAGGAGCTGCTTGTGGTGGACAGTGCCAAAGTCTTTGCTGCAGTCCAGGCAGACTACAGCCACAGCATGCCCCACATTCATCAGGCAGGGAACCTGATCATAGAAGGAGATCAGGTTGGTCAGGCAGGACCTGTCCTTTCTACTCTCTTTTTACAAAGACTCACACAGAAAAGACAAGGAGTAAGGGTCATAAGTTACTGATGTGGAGATTCCAAAGGGAAATCTTTTCACCTTGAGAAGAGTCAGATGTCGGAATCATCTCCCAAGGGAAGCAGTGGATTGGCCTACACTGGGCAGTTTTGAGACTCAGCTTGACACAGTGCTGGGCCACCTCATTTTAACTACACCATCTCCTAGAAAGGCTGGCCCAGGTGATCCTTGGGGTCCCTTCCAACCTGACATTCTGTGATTCAACCTGGGAATTGATAAGAATCACAACCAGGAACACCAAAAAAAACAGAGAGATGGAGCAGGAAAAATGCACTCCAGTGACCCTTCCAGCTCTGAGTCACCCTCTGACACTTCTCACTTAAGGTCTAAAGGCAGAGCTTAATCTGCACATTACTGAGCCAGAGATGGGTGAACTGGCCTAGAAGGAGGCTTCTCCACACCAAGAGAGATCTTCTGATAATAGAGAGCTAAGAGGGGAAGTTGACCAAGCCTTTTGCTCAGTCCTTGGGTGATAAAGAAGGGAGAGCAGAGGGCTGCTGCTGGTTATGATAAGGCTGCTTTGTGAATGCTGATTATCAGCCAGGCCCCAGCTTGCTAATCCAAATCTCAAGGCCCATAACCCTTTGCCTGACCCCATCAAGTCGTCAGTGTGGGGCCAGTGCTCTTTATGGTTCTGGCTTTTGTGAGGCATCTGGGCACATTTGTAAACCTGGTTTCCTCAGAAAGCAGGGCACACACAGTCACAACATCCATCTGTCCATCCCTTCATCCTTTCCAAACCTGTCAATCCTTTTTAACTGCACATAAAAAGAACAGAAGAGATCCCCTTCAAAAAGAAATCACTGGGCAGCAACAAACATCATCTTCCCCAGTGGCAGGCTCACAGGATGTTAGGGGTTGGAAGAGACCCAAGGAGATCATCAAGTCCAACCCCTCTGTCAGTGCAGGACAATACAGGCTCACAGGGTGTCAGGGGTTGGAAGGTACCCAAGGAGATCATCCAGTGCAAGCCCCCCTGCTGCAGCAGGGCAATACTATCTAACACAGATCACAGAGGATGCCCCCTCCCTGGAGGTGTTCAAAGCCAGGATGGATGAGGCCTTGAGCCACTTGGTCTGCTGCAAGGTGTCCCTGTCCCACAGAAGGAGGGCAAGGATTAGATGATCTATAAGGTCCCTTCCAACTTAAACCATTCTATGGATCCATGAAAGCAGACAGAAGAGACATTTTCCTGATCAAGAGGAACAGCCAAGAAATTTCTCCTTTATGAACTCCACAGAAACCACAGAGGAGCTCCACAATGACCCCAATCATAAGTGCAAAGAAAGCCTCTTAGTCTTGCACATCATGAAGTCTTTCATTCTCAGCACACAAGGAAAATTCAATAGGATGGAACAGAAGAAGGAGGAAGTTCTTCACAGAGAGAGTGATTGGCATTGGAATGGGCTGCCCAGGGAGGTGGTGGAGTTGCCATCCCTGGAGGTGTTCAAGAAAAGCTTGGATGAGGCACTTAGTGCCATGGTCTAGTTGTCTGGACAGGGCTGGGTGCCAGGTTGGACTGGATGAACTTGGAGGTCTCTTCCAACCTGTTTGATTCTATGATTCTCCACAACCTCTCTGGGCAGCCTGCTCCAGGGCTCCACCACTCTCACGCCAAAGAAGTTTCTCCTCCTGTTCAGATGGGACCTCCTGGGTTCCAGTTTGTGTCCACTACTCCTTGTCCTCTCATTGGGCACTACTGACAGGGAAGGGTTGATACATGGCACTTCAGGACATGTTTTAATGGCCCTGGTGATCTTAGGTTGACAGTTGGACTCTACAACCTTAGAGGTCAGCTGAAACCATTCTGTGATTCCATCATTCGGGACACGTTTTAACAGCCATGGTGATCTTAGGTTGACATTTGGACTCTGTGACCTTAGAGGTCCTCTTTTTCCAGCTGAAACCATTCTATGATTCTATCATTCTACACAGTTCAGCCCTTCCTGCTCAGGGCCAGCATCTCCCCTGCCCTGCTCTGTGATTCATCTCTGCTGATATCCCCCATCTCCAGACTCCCCAGGGTGCAGAAAGAGGAGATTGGATGTGGCTTACCTGGTCCATGGGAATGCTGTCTGCTCCCCAGTGGCAGCCCAGGTCTTTGAGGAGGGGTCTTAGAGCAGAACAAGGTCACCTTCCAACAAGCTTGGTCACTTGGCTAAACCTCATGGTGCCAGGGATCAGCGCTGCAGGGGAGGAGGGCAAAAAAACTCCAGCAGTTCCCCCAGTTGATGCTGGAGAAAGAAGCAAAAGTTCATCAGGTTCAAACGCAGGGGACACGAAGGGAAGAAGCTTCTTCAAGGCAGGTTCTCAGCTTCAGCTCTTTGCTCCCTTTAAAAAGAAATATCCAATTTCCCTCTGTAGCACCTTCATCAGGGTGAGACAGCCTGGGAAAGAGTTATCCATGGAGCCATGCAGGACTGCCAGGACAATGTGTCAGAGCAGGATTATTTACTTTTATAGCCTTTACAGAAACAAGAGATGGCTACAGGAGAGAAAAGCTTGCTGGTAACCAGCAGCAGCAAGTGCCTGGTTGATTCCTGTGCCCTCTCATTCCCCCACGTGTGGCCACAGAGCTGATGCTCTGCTTGCCACCATAAAGAGCCTCCCAAAATTGCACTGCTGCCGTGCAGGGACGGCTTTGGAGGCAGCTGCATTTGGAGGATGAGGTTTTCATGCACTGTTTGTCATTCAGAGGACCAGGGGGGTACCTGCCTCCCATGCCCCTAGGCAACAGCACTCAAGGGCTCAAGATCAGTGGCCACTGAGTGTTGCCCTGTGCCACAGGGATGTGACATTGCATGGTGCCACAAAGTAGCTTCTGCAGCAGGACCTCAGAGCCTCCCCATTGGGTTTTCCTCTCCAGCAGGCATTGGCCACCAGCACAAAGCCCTCTAAGCCACTCTCAGCCACAGGCTTTCCAATGGTGCAGGTTATTGGCTCTGCGGAGAAAGACCTAGAAGTCCTTGGGGACAGCAAGGTCCTCATGAGCCAGCAACGTGCCCTCATAGCCAAGAAGGTCAAGGGGATCCTGGGGTGCTTAAGAAGAGTGTGGCCAGCAGGACAAGGGAGGTTCTACTTCCCATCTGCCCTAGAGCAGCTACATCTGAAGTTCTGGGTTCAACTCTGGGCTCCCCAGCACAAGAAAGGCAGGGAACTACTTGAGAGAATCCAGTGGAGGCTACAAAGATGCTGAGGGGCCTGGAGCATCTCTGTGAGGAGGAAAGGATGAGAGCCCTGGGGCTGGTTAGCTGGAGAAGAGAAGCCTCAGAGGGGATCTGATCAAGACCTATCAATATCTAAAGGAAAAGTTTGAAGAGGATGAGGCCAGACTCCTTTCAGAGGTTCCAAGGGACAAGACAGAGAGCAATGAGCACAAACTGGAAGAGATTCCAGCTGAACCCTGACAAGAAGTTCTTTCCTGTGAGAGTGCTGAAGCACTGGAGAGTTGTGGAGTCTCCTTCTCCAGAGAGATTCCAAACTAACCTGGACATTGTGATTCTCAGCAACCTCCTGTGGGTGATTCTGCTCTAGCAGGGGTTTGGACAAGATCATCTCCAGAGACCCTTTCCAACTCTCACCATGCTGGGATTCTGTGACTGGACGCTAAGAGAGAGGCTGCAATAACTGTGATGGTTTGGGTGTTACCTGCCCCCCCACTTAAGAAAATCACCCAGACTAGACTCAGCCAAGCTGGAAATTAGAATGGAGCTTTATATTTACAGCTTAGCACATGACACAAGCAGGTATTTACAATCTATATACAGCTATAGACAGAAATAGACAAGTCAAAAGCAATACAGAAACACAACAACAATACAACAGCCCTCCCAGAATCCAGAACTGTGTCCATATGGCTTTTGAATGCCTCCAGGGACGGTGACTCCACCACCCCCCTGAGCATCCTGTTCCAATGCCTGAACACTCTTGCAGGGAAGAAGTTGTTCCTAAACGTTCAGTCTAAATCCTGCCTAGAGCAACTTGAGGCTGTTTCCTCATCCTATCACTTGTTCTTTGGGAGAAAACACCAACCCCCACCTCAGGACTTGTAGAGAGCAGTAAGGTCTGCCTTCAGCCTCCTCTTTTCCAGACTGAAGAACCCTGTGCCTGCTTAGGCATTACCCATCTACTCCCTACTCTTATAAAATCACCCAGATTAGACTCAGCCAACCTGGAAATTAGAATGGAGCTTTATACTTACAGCTTAGCTGTAAGTATACAAGCAGGTGTTTACAATCTATATACAGCTACAGGCAGAAATAGACAAGTTAAAAGCAATTTTAGGCAACAGAAACACAACAGCCCTCCCAGAAACCAGAATCCCCTGGAGGAGCTCACAGCCGTCCTTCCACCTTCCCAGCTCTCTACCTTACCCCAGACTTTGCCTTACATTCAAGGTGAGTTTGGAGGGTCAGCCAGGGGGGTTAGGAAGCAGATGGATTAGTCACACAGACAGCAGGTTAGGTTAGAGAGAAGTGCAGTCCCAAAGCCAGAGAGCAAACAACTGCCTTATCTATGTTTATGTTCCTGTTCTTATATGTCTCAGCAAGCCTATGAGTGCAGTAGCCATCACCATTGTTTCCTTTTCACAGCCTACCATCTAATTCCTCTCACCACAATATCCCAGCTAGGCTCAAACTAGCACAATAACCCAGAGCCCTCTCTTGACCTGCAGCTCCAAATATGATGGATCCCTCCAGCAAACAAATGAGCAAGCTTCTATTCTGCACTGCTCTTCTCCCTGCACTCTGGTGAGGGGCAGAAGTTAGCTCTGTGCCTGGTATTTATCCACCTGGCCCCTGCCACTGGGACGTTGGCACTGGAATGGCATTGGAATGGGCTGCCCAGGGAGGTGGTGGAGTCGCCATCCCTAGAGGTGTTGAAGCAAAGCCTGGCTGAGGCACTTAGTGCCATGGTCTGGTTGATTGGACAGGGCTGGGTGCTAGGTTGGCCTGGCTGAGCTTGGAGGTCTCTTCCAACTTGGTTCATTCTACAATTCTATGAACCAGAAAGTGAGTGGAGGGACCCAGGTTAGATTAAGGCAATGTGAAGCCCATTTCTGTCCTCAGCCTTATGCTTTGCCTCCGTGGAGGTGTACTTCCCAAACCTCAGCTCGAAGATGTCCCTAAGCCCAACCTGCACAGAGAGTGAGGGGGTCCTGCCTCATCTCCCAGCTCCCACAAGATGACAGGTCTCCATAATTATTTTAAATGTCTCCAGCCCACAAGCAGCAGCCACAGGCTCTGGCCCACTTTCCCAAAGCCAAGCTAAGTCTTTCGGACATGTAAAGGGTGATTTTTGCAAAAGGGATTTGCCTGTACAAAGGCAAAATCAGGAGCACCAAAAAAGACTCAAAACAAAACCAGGACAAGGTAGAGTGATTGGCATTGGAATGGGCTGCCCAGAGAGGTGGTGCCATCCCTGGAGGTGTTGAAGCAAAGCCTGGATGAGGCACTTAGTTGATTGGACAGGGCTGGGTGATAGGTTGGACTGGATGAGGTTAGTCTCTTCCAACCTAGTTGATTCTATGATTCTATTCTATGATCCTATGACAACTTCCTAATGTCAATGTCCTAGGGATAGCATTTTAGGTGAAACATTGCAAATGCCCAGCAAAATTCATGAAGCTAGGAGGTGGCTTCCTCCCCAGATCTGTTGGGTACAGTCTGGAACCTCTTCAAAGAGTGAAAAAAAAAACCAAAAACCAAAAACCAAAATTTAAAAATTCAAACCAACTGGCACATGGGGAAACCAAAACAGTTACCTGCAGTCTCTGCTGTGATGAACCAAACCTCAAAGGGAAAGCACTCTCCCATCCCTCATTTCCATTTGCACCTGAACCTGCTTCTTGCACCCTCCAGAGACATCTCCCATTTCTGTGGAGCTCTGTGGGTGACATCCTGATCTACAGACGTATAAAAGGAGTCTTTGTTTACAAGATAAGAGGCACAAAATGCAAATAAAAAGCCCCAAATAGCTCAAGATCAAACAAGGTCCCTATCTAGCCTTTCAAAGGCAGCCAGGGCTGCAAAGCTAGCTATAAGCAATCGTTTTGTTTGGAACATTAAAATGTGATCCTGAAAGCATCTTCCATGGGAAAACAACATGCATATGAGTTTGTTTATGTTCTGACTTTAATCTCTCCAAAACCAGGTCTTCAGAGCTTATTTGCCTCTGTCAGAACTCAGTGCCTCTGTCCACGGACAGAGGCATTGAGTGCAGCCTCAGCAAGTTTGCTGACCACACCAAGCTGTGTGGTGCAGCAGACAGGCTGGAGGGAAGGGATCCATGCAGGGGGACCTGGACAGGCTGCAGAGGTGGGCACAAGCCAACCTCAGGAGCTTCAACAAGACCAAGGGCAAGGTCCTGCAGCTGGGTGGAGGCAATGCCAAGCACAAATGCAGGCTGGGCAGTGAAGGGCTGGAGAGCAGCCCTGAGGAGAGGGACATGGGGGTACCTCTGGATGAGAAGCTCAACAGGAGGCAGCAGTGTGCACTTGCAGCCCAAAAAGCCAAGCAGAGCCTGGGCTGCATCAGGAGAAGTGTGGCCAGCAGGGCCAGGGAGGTGATTCTCCCCCTCTATTGCACTCTGCTGAGACCTCAACTGGAGTACTGCATCCAGTTCTGGAGCCCCCATTGCAAGAGGGATGTGGAGATGCTGGAGTGTGTCCAGAGCAGGCCCAGGAGGATGCTTAGAGGGCTGCAGCAGCTCTGCTGTGAGGACAGACTGAAAGAGTTGGGACTGTTCAGTCTGGAGAAGAGGAGGCTCTCAGGTGACCTTCTTGTGGCCTTCCAGCATCTGAAGAGGGCCTCCAAAAAATCTGGGGAGGGACTTTTTAGGCTGTCAGGGAGTGCCAGGACTAGGGGGAATGGAGCAAAGCTGGAGGTGGGGAGAGTCAGCCTGGCTGTGAGGAGGAAGTTGTTGAGCATGAGAGTGGTGAGAGGCTGGAATGGGTTGCCCAGGGAGGTGGCTGAGGCCCCATGGCTGGAGGTGTTTAAGGCCAGGCTGGATGAAGAAGGGAGAGGTAGAAGGGAGGAATGCCAAAGTTTGGGTTTACTTCTCCTTACTCTGCTTTGATTGGCAATAATTAAACTAAATAATTAAACTAATTCCCCACAGCTGAGTCTGCTTTGCCCATGACAGTAACTGAATGACCTCTTCCTGTCCTTATCTTGAGCCATGAGCCTTTTGTTACATTCTCTTTCCGTTTTCCACCTGAGAAGAAGGTTTAATGGGCACCTGGTGTCCAGTCAGGGTCAACTCACCACCACACAAGGCCTTAAGAGGCTGGATAGGCAGCAAGGAAGCCTTGCAGAGAGTGAGCTCCTGTGATTTAATTAAACTCTTAAACACAGTCTCAGCAACAAAATCAATCCACCCATCAATACAATGAAAACACTACAAGTTTCCCCCCAACTCACCTGGCCACTTCATGAATCTCTTTGTTGGGCAACTGAGGAGAAAATGTGGTCCTCTTTCACTTAATTCTTCAGACCAGCAATTCCCTCTCAGGCATGAGGCATTTTGCTGCTCCCTGAACATGCTAATGGGAGCTAGACCTGCACATAAGCAGTGACCATCATGAAGGGTCTGGAGAACAGGGCTTCTGAGGAGCAGCTGAGAGACCTGGAGTTGTTCAGCCTGGAAAAAAGGAGGCTGAAGGGAGACCTCATTGCTGTCTACAGCTCCTTGGGCAGGTGAGTGTTGGTCTCTTATCCCAAGGAAAAAATGACAGGATGAGAGAAAACAGTCTCAGGTTGCTCCAGTCCCTTGAGGACTGCCAAAGCCTAGCCCAAGCTGCCCAGGGCAGTGGTGGAGTCTCCATCTCTGGAGATGTTTGAAAGCTGTGGAAATGTGCTGAGACACATTGTTTAGTGGTGACCTGGCAATGCTGGGGGTGGATTTGATGGGATGAAAGGTCTTTTCCAAGCCAAACTATTCTGTGACTCTCTGCCATCCCCTGGGGTTATGGCCTGCCCACAGCTCCACGTACTGAGCAGGGATTTTGGCCTTTTAGGGATGGGTTGGACCAGCTGCCTGCCTGTGCAAAGTCCCTTTCTCCTGAGACTGGATCTCAGTACCTCCCATTTTCAAAGCCTTCCCACAACAGGAGCACAGCAAAGTCCAGGTCATAGAATCATAGAACCAACCAGGTTGGAAGAGACCTCCAAGCTCATCCAATCCAACCTAGCACCCAGCCCTGTCCAATTAACATAGAATCATAGAATCAACCAGGTTGGAAGAGACTTCCAAGCTCAGCCAGTCCAACCTAGCACCCAGTCCTATCCAGTCAACCAGACCATGGCACTATGTGCCTCAGCCAGGATTTGCTTCAACACCTCCAGGCACAGCGACTCCACCACCTCCCTGGGCAGCCCATTCCAATGCCAATCACTCTCTCTGACAACAACTTCCTCCTAACATCCAGCCTAGATCCCCCCTGGCACAACTTGAGACTGTGTCCCCTTCTTCTGCTGCTGCTTGCCTGGCAGAAGAGACCAACCCCACCTGGCTACAGCCTCCCTTCAGGGAGTTGTAGACAGCAAGGAGGTCAGCCCTGAGCCTCCTCTTCTCCAGGCCAAACACCCCCAGCTCCCTCAGCCTCTCCTCACAGGGCTGTGCTCCAGGCCCCTCACCAGCTTCGTTGCCCTTTTCTGGACATGTTCCAGTACCTCAACATCTCTCTTGAATTGAGGAGCCCAGAACTGGACACAGCACTCAAGTTATAGGTTGCCCAGGGAGGTGGTTGAGGCCCCATGCCTGGAGGTGTTTAAGGCCAGGCTGGCTGAGGCTTTGGCAGGATATTCCTTCCTCCATGGCAGGGAGGTTGGAACTAGATGATCCTTGTGGTCCCTTCCAACCCTGACTGATTCTATGATTCTATGTGTGACCTGACCAGTGTTGAGTACAGTGGAAGAATAAACTCCCTTGTCCTACTAGCCACACTGTTCCTGTTACCCAGGGTGGGTCCTTGGTACCCATCCTGCAGCTCAGGCCATGTGTCACTTCCCCTCCAGATGTTCTACTTCCACCAACCACTGTGGTATCCAATTTTTCAGTGTGCCTTTGCCACGCAAAAAAAGGATTCAAGATACCTGCAGGCTCTGCAAGAGTTCCTTTAAGTCACTCCTCTTCTGTAGGAGGGCAGCCTGAGGACTGCTCAGATTTTTGCTGTATTTCCCTGGTGGCTTATTCTCCATTTTCAGAGCAGTGAGAGTTCTGCCCACACTTGACAGACTTGTCCTGCACTTTAGCTGATGGTCACAGCACAAAGCATCCATCCAAGTACCTGAGAAAGAGAGGTTGAACAACGAAGATGAGAGAACTTCCCAAGCTGGACCTCACTCACAAATCTGCAGATCTAAGCAGTCCCCATGAAGGAGCTTCCCTGCTGAGGGAGAGATACGGCCTGACTCACCTGGAAGGAAAGAAGCCAGAGGGATTTCAGCATGAACTCATCATTAGGCATGCAAGGAATGTTTTCTTGAGCAATGAAATGAAAAAAGACAAATATTTGCTAGAATGAAAATGTCAAATGCTTGGCAGCTTCCCTTTTGCCTTGTTTTTTTTTTTTGTTTGTTAGTTCATGGGATCTTCACCCACTTCATAACCATTTCAATTCACTGATTTTTGTTATTTAGGTGGTTTTGGCCAGCAGCTGGAGACAAATTTTGGCTTATTTCTTCCTAATACAAGATTTAAATCAAGAAGAAAATGAGAAAATTTTAAGCTTTTGGGGTTTGGTTGGGTATTTTTAAGTTAGTTTTATCTTCATTTTGGTTCCAGACATCACTTCAAAAAAGGAGAAGTCAGAGGATCTCATTTCAAACATGCACAAAGCAGTGGTTTGAGGCTTTGGCTTTTTAAATTGATACTTTCTGTTGTCTTTGTGTGTGTGTGTTGTGTTCAACACTAATAATTTCAGCTCACCTGAAACCTTCCTTTTCAACAAATGCATTTATGGAAGCTTAAAAATAAATAAAAGGAAGGAGGCAAAAAGGAAAGAAGCCAAACAGGGATGGAGGCAAAGAGGGAAGGAGCCAAAAAGGAAGGAGGCAAAAAGGAAAGGAAGGAGGCAAAAAAAGAAGAGACAAAAGGGAAAGGAAGGAGGCAAAAAGGGAAGAGGCAAAAATGGAAGGAGGCAAAAAGGAAAGGAGGCAAAAAGGGAAGAAGCAAATAGGAAAAGAGGCAAAAAAGGGAAGGAGGCAAAAAAAGGAAAGGAGGTAAAAAGGGAAGAGGCAAAAAGGGAAGAGGCAAAAAGGGAAGGAAGCAAAAAGGAAAAACGGCAAATACGAAAAGAGGCAAAAAGGGAAGAGGGAAAAAAAGGAAAGGAGGCAAAACGGGAAGAAGCAAAAAGGAAAAGAGGCAAAAAGGGAAGAGGCAAAAAGGGAAGGAGGCAAAAAAAGGAAAGGAGGTAAAAAGGGAAGGAGGCAAAAAGGAAAGGAGGTAAAAAGGAAAGAGGCAAAAAGGAAGAGGTGGCAAACAGGGAAGAAGGCAAAAAGGGAAGGAGGCAAAAAAGGAAAGAGGCAAAAAGGGAAAGCAGCATTCTGCTAGAGATAGTCACAGTGAACAAATGTCTGAAGAAATGATTCTTCTTGCAGCTGTATCAAAAGAGTTGATGTGAAGAACACAAAAAAAACCCAAGACAGTGGACCAGAAAAGGAAGACTATAAAGTGAGTACAGACACAAACCACTGGAAATGGAGAGGCAGAGCATCGCCATCAACACTTGCCAGCTTGCATCACAAACACCCTTTTGGGCATCCAGGTTTCACATCTAAGGGCACTGCATGCTTACCTCTGTGATCCAAAAACCTCAAATTAAGGAGCCTGATTTTATCCAGAAGAGCTCAGGGCAACCTCAAGAGCAAGCTGGCTCTTGGCTTGGAGCCAGTGTTTGGAGTTTCTCTCTCACCAAGAGGAGCATTGGTCCCCTGGGTAAGCCAACTGGAAGGCCTGGGGGATGGCTGCTTCATTTCCTCATTAAATAATTCTGACTCATGAACACATCAGCAAACTTGCACGGTGGCCCTTGACAGTTTCCCCTCCATAAAGGCAAAGTTTGTCGAAGAAATCATCTTTCTGCAAATCATTCAGGCAGTATTAGTCATGTTTGTCCCTTCCTTCCAGCCTCACACAGACAGCTCTGCTCATTTGTCCCCTCTACCCTCATCTGTCTTGACCAAGTGAACTTGCGACTTCATCTCATCTTCCTGCAGCCCTGGACTGAGACAGAATTGCTTGCCCTGGACAAGAGGAATGAGTTTAAACACCAGTTTCATCTTTCTCCTCTTGTAGATAACCTGGAGAACAGGTCTTGTGAGGAGCCAGGGTTGTTTAGCCCAGAGAAAAAGAGGCTGAGTGGGAAGATCTCTTCACTCTCAACAACTCCCTGAAAGGAGGTTGGAGCCAGGTGGGGGTTGGTCTCTTCTCCCAAGTGACAAGGAAATGTGTTTGAGTTGCACCAGGGGAAGTTAAGGTTGGACATTAGAAGAAATGTGACTCCCTGACTCAGAAGAGACAAGGATCTGCTGGAGAGAGTCCAACAGAGAGCTATGAGGATGACTGGGACTTGAACACCTCTCCTATGAGGAAAGACTGAGAGGCTTGGGGCTATTCAATCTTGAGAGGAGAAGGTTGGGAGGTGATCTGAGCAATGTCTATAAATACCTGAGGGGTGGGTGCCAAGATGAAGGTGCCAGGCTCTTTTGGGTGCTTCCCAGTAATAGGACAAGGAGAAACAGGGACCAGATAGAATACAGGAGGTTCCATCTCAACACTGGATAGGGCTGGGTGCTAGGTTGGACTGGCTGATCTTGGAGGTCTCTTCCAACCTGGTTGATTCTATGATTCTATGGGGAGACAACTTATGCTCTGACAGAGCAAGAGATGGCTGCCCTGAGTGGTTGTGGAGTCATCTCCTTTGGAGACACTCAAAACTCAGCTGGGTGTTTTCCTGTGCAACCTGCCCTAGGTGATCCTGCTTTGGCAAGGGCCTTGGACTCAATGATCTCTGGAGGTCCCTTCCAACCTTTACCATTCTGTAACACTTCTTTGCTGAAAAGTTCTCAAACACTGGAACAATCTGCCCAGGGAAGGTGGCTGAATCCCCACCTCTGGAGCTGTTTAAAAGAGGCAGAGATGTGGTGCTGAGGGACATGGTTTGGCACCAGACTTGGTAGAGTTAGAGAATGGTTGGACTGGAATGATCTTAAAGGGCTTTCCCAACCAGAACAATTCTCTCATTCTAAATGTCACTAATACTCCACTTCCTGCTGGCTCTTGGCTTTCAAAGGGTTCTGACCCACATGAAATAATGATTGCAAGGATATGATGGGAAGGTCAAACCTGATTGATCATATTTACATCATCACAGAATATTAAGGGCTGGAAAGAACCACAAAAGGTCACAGTCAGGGTTGGAGGGGACCACAAGGATCAGATGATGGGCAGGGACATCCTACCCAAGATCAGGCTGACCACAGCCTCAGCCAGCCTGGCCTTAAACACCTCCAGCCAGGGGGCCTCAACCACCTCCCTGGGAAACCCATTCCAGCCTCTCACCACTCTCATGCTCAACAACTTCCTCCTCACGGCCAGCCTGAACCTGCCCACCTCCAGCTTTGCTCCATTCCCCCTAGTCCTGGCACTCCCTGACAGCCTAAAAAGTCCCTCCCCAGATTTTCTGGAGGCCCCCTTCAGATACTGAAAGGCCACAAGAAGGTCACCTGGGAGCCTCCTCTTCTGCAGCCTGAACAGCCCCAACTCTTCCAGTCTGTCCTCACAGCAGAGCTGCTCATGCCCTCTGATCATCCCAGTGGCCTTTCTCTGGACACACTCCAGCACATCCTTCTTGTAATAGTGGCTCCAGAACTGGAAGCAGTACTCAAATCCAACCCCTCTGCCAGTGCAGGATGACCTGTACCAGATCACACAGAATGCCATCCAGGTGGGTCTTGACTATCTCCAGAGAGGGAGATTTACCTTTGTTGCTTTTATTTGTCTAACTCTGACTGGCCTCTCCTTCCCTTCTGGTGCTTGCGTGACACCAGCCAAACTGCCTATGGGTATCTCTCATGCCCATACATCTCTTTAAGCTGTGTGAACAGCAAAGCACTGACCAAAGATGAAGATCCCCAGTTGCTCTTCAAGGTAATCTTCAAGTTGCTCAGCCTTGCCCACTTCTGGGTCAGTGAGGACTTATCCTTTTAGGTTATATCCTGGGGGAGAAACCATTTTTTGAGGAGCTTTGCCATGAGCAAGAGAAATGTCTTGGATAAGTAAATCCCCAGCCAGTCCAGCTCCAAACCCAGGCAAGTTTCTAGATGATCTGTACATTTAGATCTATCTGCTTAGTAGGGAAATGCTCTCCCTGAGCCATCTCCACTGCCTATTTTCTTCTGACATAAGTATGAATTAAGGTTATGGCCCACTACAATCTTTCCCAGCAAAAAAGTGTAGATTACACTGATGTGACCCATTAAAACAATCTTAAATAGCCACTGATGGTTCATTATTGCAAGTTACTTTCCTTCCTAATGTAGAATTTATTCAATATATTTGGGGGGGGGGGGGGGAAGGATAAAATAAGTCTCCAGGAAGGCATTGTCTGTGCCTTGCCTTAATCAAAAAGGACAAGGCCAGAGGTGGACTTGACAAGTTGAAAGAGGAGTCTCCATTTACCCAACCCTGCTGGATGAATCAAAATACCTCTCCTGAAGGGCACTTAGGTTGAAAAGGAAAACTTGAATTAGCAAAATTCAGAAGGAGCAAAGGCATCCTCAGGCACACAGGAACTGACCATGTAGAAGATAAAATATCAGGCCTGCCTGAAAATGCTCAAGAACCCCTGAAACCCAAGAGCTGAACCATCTCCTGTTGTGGCTGGGAAAGAGAGCATCTTGCACAGATTGGAAAATCATAGAATCAGCCAGGTTGGAAGAGACCTCCAAGCTCATCCAGTCCAACCTAGCACCCAGCCCTATCCAGTCAACCAGACCATGGCACTAAGTGCCTCATCCAGGCTTTTCTTGAACACCTCCAGGGACGGTGACTCCACCACCTCCCTGGGCAGCCCATTCCAATGGTAAATCACTCTCTCTGTGAAGAACTTAATAGAAGTGGTCATTACTTATGGGATCAGCTCAGTGGCTGCATGGACTGATATGGAATCACAGAATTGTTTGGGTTGGAAAAGACCTCTATGATCATTCAATCCAATTGTTGGTATAGGAGGACCTTGGTCATTAAACCATGCTCTAAAGTGTCATGCCAGTTCTTCAGCATGAGAGTAGTGAGAGGCTGGAATGGGTTGCCCAGGGAGGTGGTTGAGGCCCCATGCCTGGAGGTGTTTAAGGCCAGGCTGGATGAGGCTGTGGGCAGGCTGATCTAGGGTAGGGTGTCCCTGGGCATGGCAGGGGGGTTGAAACTAGATGATCCTTGTGGTCCCTTCCAACCCTGACTGAGTCTATGTCTGCAGGTTTCTTGAACACTTCCAGGGATGGTGACTTTGCCTCCTCCCTGGGCAGCCTATGCTTAACCACTCTTACAGTCAAGAAATTGTTTCTAATATCCAACCTGGAGAAGAGAAGGCTCAAGGCTGACCTCATTGCTGTCTACAACTACCCGAAGGGAGACTGTAGCCAGGTGGTGTTGGTCTCTTCTGCCAGGCAAGCAGCAACAGAACAAAGGCCTTTCAGGAGATCTCTAAGGTAGGACAAACTTCTTAGAAGGGCCTGCTGTGACAGGACAAAGGATGATGGTTTAAACTAAAAGAGGGAGATTCAGACTAAAGAGAAGGAAGAAAGTTTTACCTGAGTGTGGTGTTGCCCAGAGAGGTGGTAGAAGCCCCATCCCTGGAACCATTCCAGGTCAGTTTGTCCGGGGCTCTGAGCAACCTGCTCTAGTTTCAATGTCCCTGATGACTGCAGGGAAGTTGGACTAGATGATCTCTTAAGGTCCCTTCCAACTCAAACCATTCTGTGATTTGAAGGTTCAGAAGAGGGGGTAGAGGGCTCCCCAAAGCATCACTTCTGACTTCTACCCCACCAGAAGGCAACTGTGAGGCTCTTCAGCTCAGGAAGGGTAGAACTTCACGAGTTCTAAAAAAAAAAATCCCCTCTTTTCCTTTGCTTTAATACTTTGGCTTTGCAACCTGAAGCTGAGTTTCTATACATTTTGCTGTGAGTCAAGTCTAGAAACATTACTACATTTCTTCAGGGGCTGGGTTTTCTTTTGCTCAAAAAATCAAAACCCATCCCATGTGGAGAAAGAGAAGCTTGTGCTATGGAAACAAAACCTGTTCAAACCCCAGCGTGAGAGGAGAATGCAGTCCCTTACCACTCTCCCTTGCAGTCAGTACAATGTGTGCCCAGGTGGCCAGGAGAGCCAATGGCATCCTGGCCTGGATTAGCAACAGTATGGCCAGTAGGACAAGGGAGGTTATTCTGCCCCTGTACTCAGCACTGCTCAGGCCACACCTTGAATGCTGTGTCCAGTTCTGGGCTCCTCCATTGCAGAGAGATGTTGAGGTACTGGAACGTGTCCAGAGGAGGGCAACAAAGCTGGTGAGGGGCCTGGAGCACAGCCCTGTGAGGAGAGGCTGAGGGAGCTGGGGGTGTTTGGCCTGGAGAATAGGAGGCTCAGGGCAGACCTCCTTGCTGTCTACAACTCCCTGAAGGGAGGCTGTAGCCAGGTGGGGTTGGTCTCTTCTGCCAGGCAAGCAGCAACAGAACAAGGGGACAGAGTCTCAAAGTTGTGCCAGAGGACGTCTAGGAGGAAGTTGTTGTCAGAGAGAGTGATTGGCATTGGAATGGGCTGCCCAGGGAGGTGGAGGAGTCACCGTCCCTGGAGGTGTTGAAGCAAAGCCTGGATGAGGCACTTAGTGCCATGGTCTGGTTGATTGGGCAGGGCTGGGTGCTAGGTTGGAGTGGCTGAGCTTGGAGGTCTCTTCCAACCTGGTTGATTCCATGATTCTATGATTCTTCAGCCAAACCCTCCAGGTTCCTCTGGATGGCATCCAGTCCTTCAGCCTTATTTTCTTACAGCCTTCTACAGAGAAAAGAGCTTCCTGTGTCTCTTCACAAGGCTACTCTTCAGAGCATTATCAGCAAATCTTGAACACACCTTCATCTGCAAGGAGGATTTCTCCCAGTGTTGCCATGCAGTCCACCCACCTAGAGATGTCTAATCAATACATGTTAATTAAGCCCTAGCCCACTCCAATTAAAATTATAGGATCTGAAGGACAGACATTTATTTTTGTCAGCAAATTAATTTAAGCATTCATTAGTTTTAACTTTAGTGGTTGTTTTGTTAGTTTGGGGTGGTTGTTTTTTTTTCCAATTACATATCACTCTAATGATAAATAATTCCTCTCATTACAGAGGAAACATATGGAACAGGAAGATAAAACAGGAAAGCCTCAGACCCAGTGAGGAATATCTACTCTGGTGCTATCCTTCTCTTCAGGCACATCAGCAAACTGGGCCCTTTTAGGAGAACTTGGCTGGCAAGTTGCAGTACTGAAATAAGAACAGATATTCTTTGAGTATCTCACCTCCTTCTCTGCTGGGAACATGAAAGGCTGGCTGTGAAATCTCTGTGTTTTCAGAACAGCTGAAACTTTGGACACCCTACCAAAATAAACACTTTGCTACGGAAATAAAAACACTGCCATGATATCAGGGTGGGTAACTGCTAGAGAAACAGGCAGCTTAACTCTTCCTGCACACATCTCAGGGCCTGGAAACACATCCTGAATCAATCAGGATGGAATCATGGAATCAAGCAGGTTGGAAGAGACCTCCAAGATCATCCAGTCTAACCTAGCAACCAGCCCTGCCCAATCAACCAGACCATGGCACTAAGTGCCTCAGCCAGGCTTTGCTTCAACACCTCCAGG
>WAAF01006031.1:19379-36573 GCA_013400475.1 Tricholaema leucomelas
GGCCAGGATGCCATTGGCTCTCCTGCCCACCTGGGCACACTGCTGCCTCATCTTCAGCTACACTCTACCAGTACCCCCAGGTGCCTTTCTGCCTGGCTGCCCTCCAGCCATTCGTCTCCAGCCTGTAGTGCTGCTTGGGATTGTTGTGGCCAAATTGTAGAACCCTGTACATAGCCTTGTTCAATCTCATCCCACTGGCCTCTGCCCACCCATGCAGCATGCTGAAATGCTCTCAGTTCAGGAGCTCTTCATCCCACCAAGCACATCCACACAGGAACAGCAGCACTGCACAATCAGACTCCTCCACACAGGCTTACCCTGCCCTGTCTGGGACCTGCCAAATGTCCAAAAAAACCTAAAATAGATTAACTGGATAAATTATTCAATGGAGAGTGTTGTTACTCCTCAAGCGCTTCGCTGGATGGGTAAGAATTGATTAGCTTCACAGCCATTGGTGGCAAACAAATAGCAAAACAAAACTGTGCAGCAAATGGACTATCTGACATTAAAAAAAAAAGAGCTAAAAAAGCACCAAGTCTCAGCCTCTGGGGAGTTTTAGACCTGCAGTGCAATTACAGCATCCTCCTACCATTTTTCTTCCCGTGAAACAACTCCTTAGCCCTCTTCCCAGCCTGCTTCTGCAGCCCTCATCAGCAACCACTGCTGCTGCATTTTTAGCATCCCACATCTGCTACAACAAAGGCTTGGGAGACAGGGAATCACAGCATCACAGCATTTCACAGATTGGAAAAGACCTTCAAGCTCATCCAGTCCAATCATTAGTTTCACACTGACAAGTCCTTGACTAAACCAAACCCCTCAGCACAACATCTCAGCACTGTGAATCACTATGTTTGGAAAGGACCACCAGCATCAGCCAGTCCAACCTTCATCCCAGCAGCCTTCATCAACAGACCACAGCCCCAAGCACCACATCCACTCTCCTCTGAAACACCTCCAGGGATGGTGACTCCATCACCTCCCTGGGCAGCCTGTTCCAGTGCCTGACCACCTGCTCAGGAAACAACTTCCTCCCAACACCCAACCTACACCTCCCCTGATGCAACTTGAGGCCATTTCCTCTTGTCCTATCATCAGGATTTGGGGAGAAGAGACCAGCTCCAGCCTCACTACAACCTCCTTTTAGGTAGCTGTAGAGGGCAATAAGGTCCCCTCTCAGCCTCCTCTTCTCCAGACTAAACACCCCCAGCTCCCTCAGCTGCTCCTCATAGGCCATGTTTGCCAGACCTCTCCCCGGCCTTGTTACCCTTCTCTGCACCTGCTCCAGCACCTCTCCCAAAGTCCCTCTCTGAGTCCTGTTCCAGAGGGCTTAGTGCAAGCACCACACACAGGCACTGTTCTCACAAACACCTCTCTGCTGCCTTTTATCCAAGACATTAGCACTGAGACAGGGAGGAGTAAGCAGCACAGCACAGGAGGGACCTCTAGAGATAACCCAGCCAGGACCTCCACAGACAACCCAGCCAGGTGTGGTGGTTTGGGTAAAGTAGACATCACCACTGTTTCCCTTTCACAGCCTGCAATCTAGTTCTTCTCACCAAAACATTCTAGCTAGCTTCAAACTAGCACACCAGGACATCCACAGACAACCCACCCAGGACCTTCACAGATAAACCAGCATTGCTAAAAGCTGGACAAGTCAGAGAGTCATAGACCTGCTGAGATTGGAAGAGACTGAGTTCAAGTCACAAACCAACCACTTGCCTAGAGCTCAGAATCCCACCACTACTGCTAAGCCACTAAACCACGTCCCTCAGAACAGAAGAAGGGGACACAGTCTCAAGTTGTGGCAGGGGAGGTCTATGCTGGATGTTAGGAGGAAGTTGTTGGCAGAGAGAGTGATTGGCATTGGAATGGGCTGCCCAGGGAGGTGGTGGAGTCACTGTTCCTGGAGGTGTTGAAGCAAAGCCTGGATGAGGCACTTAGTGCCATGGTCTGGTTAACTGGACAGGACTGGGTGCTGGGTTGGACTGGATGATCTTGGAGGTCTCTTCCAACCTGCTTGATTCTATGATTCTCAGCACCACATCCACGAGTCTTTTAAATACTTCCAGGGATGGCTCCACCACCACCCCCCTGGCAGCCTGTGTCAACACCTGAAAAATATTTTCTGTGAAGGAATTTTCCTTAGCATCCAACTGAACCCTCCCTGGCACAACTTGAACCTGTTTCCTCTTGTCCTGCCACTTTCAGTTTGTGAGAAGAGACCCAGCCCCACCTCACTCCAACCTCCTCTGAGGTGGCTGTAGATGTTCAGAACTCTTCACACACACATGAAGAGGAGCAGAGCATCTCCCAGCCTTCTCAAAACCAAAATTCACTTTTCTCAGCTCCTCTGCCTCTTGACAACTCCTGTCTGGCACTGTGTCACCTTAACACAGTGCCAAAACACTCTGCATTCTCTTTCCAAGATCCACACCCTTCCTCCTCCTGAAGAAGCAACAAGGATGCTCAGAGGGTTGGAGCAGCTCTGCTGTGAGCTCAGACACAGTCTCAAGTTGTGGCAGGGGTGGTCTAAGCTGGATGTTAGGAGGAAGTTGTTGGCAGAGAGAGTGATTTGCATTGGAATGGGCTGCCCAGGGAGGTGGTGGAGTCGCTGTCCCTGGAGGTGTTGAAGCAAAGCCTGCATGAGGCACTTAATGCCATGGTCTAGTTGATTGGGCTGGACTGGGTGCTAGGTTGGACTGGATGATCTTGGAGATCTCTTCCAACCTGGCTGATTCTATGATTTCTGTGACCTGTGTAATGGAGAAGGTTCAGCTGAAAAAGGAAAGAGGACATTAATAGAGAAGCTATGCAAAATATTACTCTTCTGGTAATCTTCTGTTTCCTTAACATCATATTTGAGCACTGAGGGGAGAAAAAATGGCTTCTCTGCCCATTTATCTATTAGTTGCTTCTTCCACCCAGCTGTGCTGCTGAATTTCTGTATTTATGGCACCGGTGCATGTTGCTATAGAGATAATTAATTAATGCAACATAATAAAGTCAGCAATTTTACTACTTTGCAGGTTAAGGCAGCACTGGAAATGGGAGTGGAGAGGATAGGAAAAAAACCTTTTCTTCTAAAAAGCAATGTTTCTAACGACCCCCAGAGCACTGAGAGAGACAGTTGGGCCTGAAAATCATTTCCACAGCTCATGAAATGTGCCACATTTGGTGTAATCGCTGCCATTAGGAGCCCAGAGATGGGTTAGAAAAACAGCAATAGAGAGGGGGAAAAAAAAAGGTTCAGCCCAACAATTGCAGGTGGAGGAAAGAGTTCCCTGAATGCCCAGCAAAACTCTTCCTCCCAACCAGGCTAAAACGCACCAGCTAGCCAGGGACTGTGGCCAAAGATCACAGAGTGGTTTTGGGTTGGAAGTTCCAACTATCTAGTTCCAACCCCCATCCTGCCATGGGCAGGGACACCTGCCACCAGACCAGGCTGCACAAGGCCTTGTCAAACCTGGCCTTGAACACCTCCAAGGAGGAGGCATCCACATCCTCCCTGAGCAGCCTGCTCCAGTGTCTCACCACCCTCACTCTAAAGAATTTCTTCCTAATTTCCAGTCTAAATCTGCCGCCTTCCAGCTCAAAGCCATTGCTCCTCTTCTTATCATTACAAACCCATGTCAAAAGTTCTTCCCCCACTTTCTTGTAGCCCCCTTCAGGTACTAGAAGGCCACTATTTATCCCTGGAACCTTCTGCAGGCTGAACAGTCGCAATCCTCTCAGCCTGTCCCCATGGGGGAGGTTCTCCTGCATTCTGATGATCTTTGTGGCCTTCCTCTGGGCCCACTCCAACAGTTCCATGTTCTTGTGTTGAGGGCTCCAGAAACAGAATCATAGAATCGACCAGGTTGGAAGCCCTGTCCAATCAACCAGACCATGGCACTAAATGCCTCAGCCAGGCTTTGCTTCAACATCTCTAGGGATGGTAACTCCACCACCTCCCTGGGCAGCCCATTCCAATGCCAATCACTCTCTCTGACAACAACTTCCTCCTAACATCCAGCCTAGACCTCCCTTGCCACAACTTGAGACTCTGTCCCCTTGTTCTGTTGCTGCTTGCCTGGCAGAAGAGACCAACCCCACCTGGCTACAGCCTCCCTTCAGGTAGCTGCAGACAGCAATGAGCTCTGCCCTGAGCCTCCTAGAAGAGACCAACCCCACCTGGCTACAGCCTCCCTTCAGGGAGTTGTAGGCAGCAATGAGGTCAGCCCTGAGCCTCCTCTTCTCCAGGCTAAACACCCCCAGCTCCCTCAGCCTCTCCTCACAGGGCTGTGCTCCAGGCCCCTCACCACCTTTGTTGCCCTGCTCTGGACACGTTCCAGTACCTCAGCATCTCTCTTGAATGGAGGAACCCAGAACTGGACACAGCACTCAAGGTGTGGCCTGAGCAGTGCTGAGTACAGGGGCACAATAACCTCCCTTGTCCTACTGGCCACACTGTCCCTGATCCAGCCCAGGATGCCCTGGTTACCTGGGCACACTGCTGCCTCGTGTTCAGCTACTCTCTACCAGTACCCCCAGATCCCTTTCTGCCTGGCTGCCCTCCAGCATGGAGTTTTTCAAGGGGGCAGAACCAAGTGCAGTCCTCTAGGGGAACATCTCACCAGAGCTGAGCAGAGGTGCAGAATCCCCTCCCTCTTCCTGCTGGTCACACTTCTGCAGATGCAGCCCAGGATACTGTTGGCCTTATGGGCTGCCAACAACCACTGCTAGCTCATGGTCAGTTTTTCATCAACTGATGGGAATTGGGATGAGGCTCATCCCAGATCACAGAATGACAGAAATGCCCAGCTTGGCAAAGCCCCTCAGGATCACCAAAGTCCAACCTAGAACCATACTCTACAAGATTCACCTTAAACCATATCCCTAAGCACCACATTCAAATGACCTTTAAACACATCCAGGGTGGGTGACTCCACCACCTCCCTGGGCAGCTCATTCCAGTCCCTGACCACTCTCTCTGTGAAAAACTTTTTCCTAAATCCAATCTAAACCTCCCCAGTCTCAGCATGAGGCCATTCCCCCGTGTTTTGCCTCAAACTACCTATCAGAAGAAACCAGCAGCAGCCTCTCCACAATGTCCCTTCAGGTAGTTGTAGACAGCAATGAGGTCTCCCCTCATCCTCTTCTTTTTAAACTCAACAGCCCCAGCTCCAAGGTCTTTTGTCAGAAGCCCTCCAATGCTGGTCACACGAAAAACATCTTTCCAGGAGTGTCTCTCTTCCATGGAAGAGAAGTTGAAGGCAGGTTAAGACCATCTTCTCCTTGTGGGATTTTCTGAGCAAGCTTGTGATGGGATGAGACAACCTCTTTGCACCCTAGAAGACCCAAGGTCATGCTCAGCTATAAGCCAGTGACCTTTCTAGCCACTTATCAAAGCAAGATTTCCCTGCCTGTCACAGGTGGGTCACACAAGAAGGCAGGGAGGTGAGAGCAGACACTTTCACCTCTCTCATACACATCTCCCTCCTGACAGTCAGGCTGACATTTACAGCTGACAAGGACATCAGTGACTTGTCAACATGTCCAAACAACACAACTCTTTGATGAGAGCTCTAACTCCACCCAGGAATTTGACTTCCTACCAAGAACTAAGCCAAAACGACACACTGTGGAGCATTCAACTAGGTGCCACACTTGTGGTTTAGTCTAACTCCCCCCCTTTTCTTACTTGAGAAAATGAAAATCAATCTCCTCTTCAAGCAAAGCCTTCTTTTGTTATTTGTCCTGTGCTAATTAGGATCTTTTCATATACTTTACAGTTCAGGGTCTCTGCCTGCTGAGGTCAGGAAGAAGAAAGCAGCAGAGATTATATTAGGTCGTTTAACCCTCAGGATGCTCCTGTTCCTCAGCAAAGGTTGCTCTGCACTCAGTGAAGAAGAAAACACTGTGAAAGAAGCACACGTGCAGAACAAACAAGTAAAAGGCTATATTTGGGGACTAAAGTGACATCATCAAGCAACACTTGCCTTCCCTAACCACAAGGGCTTTGCTTTTGTTGTGCTGTTTTCATGGCAAGCTGCCTTGTCGTGGTGTTACTGAAGACACCTGCACTTCTCCAAGCACTGGCCAGAAGGCCACAGAACTGCTGCCCAACTCGAAAACCACCTCCACAATCTTCTAATTCAGTAAAAGCATTGCTCTCTCCAGGCTGAGAGAGCTGGAGTTCTTCAGCTCAGAGAAGGCTCCAGAGACCTTATTGTGGTCTTTAAGTAGGTAAAGGAGGTCTATAAGAAAGCTGGGGACAGAGTTTTGAGCAAGGCCTGTTGTGACAGGATAAGGGATGATGGGTTTGAGCTCAAAGAGAGAGACAAGAAAGAAACTTTGGACACTGAGGGTGGGGAGACATTGTCCCAGTTTGCCCAGAGGAGTGGTAGAAGCCTCATCCCTGGAAACACTGCAGGTCAGGTTGTCTGGGGCTCTGAACAACCTGCTCTAGTTGCAGATGACCCTGCTGACTGCAGGGGGGTTGGACTAGGTGGCCTTTAAAAGGTCCCTCCAACTCAAACCAATGTGTGATTCTACAGTTTTAAAAGCTTTTAGGCTGCATTCATGTAGAACAGAGCTGAGGAAAAAATCAGAACAAAAAGAAGCCACCCAAGTATTAAATAAAGCTTTATGATCTGTTTTGGAGACTTCAGCATCAGCTACCAATTCTTCACAGGCTCAGCTACTTTCAATAGGATAAATTGCAGCAAGTCATTAAAATCCAGAGCTTATTGCATACCATCTGCAGGCAGAGAGAGAGTTTCTCTATTCCCAAGTCAGAGCTGTTTCCTTGGCAGGTTGCTGCTTTGACCTGTTGCAAGACTTCTTCCTGTCTGTCCGCAGCAAGCTCCCTGAGATGTGTCCACTTTACAGGGTCAGTTTGGCTGCAGCAAGAGAAGGGCAGAAGTCTGTTGGACAACACTCACCAGACAATTAAAATGGCAGCATACAAGCCAACGAAACAACACATTTGCTTGAAGTGTAGCAAAAAAACAGAGCAAAACTCAGCCTTGCAATGAGCAGCTGCTGCTGCAGACCTTTCTAAGTGGAATCAAGAGAGAACATGTTTCCCTTACACCCAGACAACAACCCAACCCATAGAGCAGAGGCAAGAAATCATCTCTGGTGCAAGGAACAATGGGCAATTTAGCTTGATTATATCCCTGCAGATCTGCCTATTTATAATGGTTTGCATTATTCTGAATGCCAACTGGTGGGTTGGGTTTGAGGGAGGTGGGGGAGGTTTTCCCTCCTGTACATCAGCTCTTGAAACCAGAAGTTGTCATTAGCTCCTGATTTAAAAAAAACAACCAAAAAGAGGCTTTAAATAAAGAGTGGAAAGGAGCCCCAACAAAGAAATGCTGCTGCATCTTCTTCCTGTTGTATCAGGTTGATTGCTGCAAATGTCAGGTTTATTTATTGTTTGGAACCCACAAAGCTTATTTCTTGTAGGAGAGGTAAAACTGGGAATACTGGGTCAGAACGGAGAATAGAAACAACAAAGGGAGAAATAAAGCTGCAACTATGAGGGCTTACATGTCCAGGAGGGTCCTGGTGGTCCAAGAAGGAATACAGAATTGTAGAATCAAGCAGGTTGGAAGAGACCTCCAAGCTCGTCCACTCCAACCTACCAACCAGCCCTGTCCAATCAACCAGACCATGGCACTAAGTGCCTCAGCCAGGCTTTGCTTCAACACCTCCAGGGACGATGACTCCACCACCTCCCTGGGCAGCCCATTCCAATGCCAATCACTCTCTCTGACAACAACTTCCTCCTAACATCCAGCATAGACCTCCCCTGCCACAACTTGACACTGTGTCCCCTTCTTTTCTTGCTGTTTGCCTGGAAGAAGAGACCAACCCCACCTGGCTACAGCCTCCCTTCAGGTAGCTGTAGACAGCAATGAGGTCAGCCCTGAGCCTCCTCTTCTCCAGGCAAAACAACCTATATATATATAAACTAAACAACCTATAAATATATATATAAACAAGATATATGCAAGTTTGCTCACAGAGGCAGCAAACAAATTAAATAAGCTTCACCAGCAAGAGCCTGACCTTTTCCATCTGCCCCCCAGCAGAAACCAAGCTCCGATGAGGACTAAAAAGCGGGTTAGAAATAGCAAAGATAATCAAGTCAGTCACCAGGAGCACAGAAGACTGAAGGAAAAAAGGCAGGCAGGTGAAAGGACAACCTCAGCAACACCTGAAATATTGCAAGTCATCCTCCAAGGCCAGAATGCCACCAGGCATCACCTATCGCACTAAACTACAGGCAGTGAGGGTGCCACCAGGTGAGACTAGGAGCTTCATTTTTGATGCCTGAAGAAGGAGCCTGCTCTGCTTTCTGCATCAAAAAGCTCATTTTTGGCACACATTTGCTGCCTCTTTGTTAGTGGAACAGAACTCCCCTCCAGCAAGGTGCAGGCAGACACCAAACAAGATTACTCTGAATTTTCCAGTCTCGATGGCATCCGGACCACAGGAAACGGCACCGATTATTTCAAGTGGCAGGTTACAGAATCCCAGGATCTCAGCCTGATGGGGGCCGGAAGGGACCTCTGGGATCATTCAGTCCAACCCCACTACTAAAGCAGGAGCACCCACAGCAGGTTGATCAGGATCACAATGGCCAGGGGGGTTTGGAATCTCTCCAGAGAAGGAGACTCCACAATCCCTCTGGGCAGCCTGCTCCAGGGCTCCAGCACCCTCACACCAAAAGAGTTTCTCCTCCTGTTCAGATGGAACCTCCTGGGTTCCAGTTTGTGCCTGTTGTCCCTTGTCACCACTGAAAACAGCCTGGCTCCATCCTCTTGCCTCCCTACCCTTTAGCTCTTGCTGAGCATTGATCAGATTGCCTCTTGGGCTGCTCTTTTCCAGGCTAAACAGCCTCAGGGCTCTCAGCCTTTCCTTCTCACAGATATGTTCTAGGCCTCTCAGCAGCTTTGTAGTCTCTTCTGGACTCTCTCCAGTAGTTCTCTGTCTCTCTTGAACTGAGGAACCTTGGAGTGGACCTGCTACTCCAGATATAGCCTCCTTAGGTCAGTACAGAAAGGAAGGAGACCTTCCTTTGACCTGTTGACCACAATCACTGTAATGCACCCCAGGATACTATTGACTGCACTTTGTCACAGGAGCACATTGCAAGCTCATGATGAGTTTGTTGTCCACCATCACTCCCAGATCCTTCTCTGTTGAGCTTCTTTCCAGTAGGTCACTCCCTAACCTGTCCTGGTGCAGGGGGTACTGGATTTACAGATGCCCAACAAAAGAGGATAGTGAGGAGGGGTTCCTCCACCCCTGCATATTTCATGACCCTGTCTATATCCCACTGCCTTCTGGGGAGCAAAAACACTGCTTGGAGGAGCTCACAGCTGCTCTCAATCCCCACCCACACTGATGCACCACTCCAGATTGCCTTCCCATCCCAAACAGCACAGGTCCTCAATCCTCATGCAGCTCTCAAGAGCAGGAAAAGCTACCTTCAATAAATGCAAAGCAATTCCATTCGATTCTGCCTTTTAAATGCAACACTTAATTAACCCTACTGGGGCTTCTTTGGCTCTGGCTGCTTGTGTTTCCATGCCACCGAGGTTAGGAAAACACTTTCTCCCTTTGCACAGAGGGGCCCTGGCTTTCCCTCCCTGCCTCATGCTGGCACTACATAAACCACATCTCAGCCCCAAGTAGAAGGAGTTTCTCCTTCAGAAACCAGCAACCAGCCTGTGGTTTTCTGGCCAACCCTTGCTTGGACTCAAATCCAATATCCTGGCAGGGCTGTGGTACTTGAGCACAAGAGGAAAGACCAAACTGTCACCCAACATTTAGAGTCAGAAGTGCTAAATTCTCCAAAAAACAGAGAAAGACAGAACAGCAGTGGTGGGGGAGGAGGCAGAACAACCAAACCCAGATGTTTCTAAGCAGCTGGCATCTCTGTTTCTCCCAAGATGCTGATGAACACAAACTCGACGGCTTGACAGACCCCCACCGGCCGCCCTCTTCCTGCTGACAGAGAGTTCAAATCAGCTCTGCTGGATTTAATCATCTGCTCCCCTTAAATAATAAACTAGGGGGAGGAGAGGAAAAGGATTTATTCATGTCACTAACTGTCAGAAATGTGTTTACTGTGCTAAAATAGCCTGGGCTCTTGGACTGCAGGAGGGGAGGAGAAGAAAAACACCCAGGGGAGAGAGAAGAGTGAGAACATCAGCTCCGCACACAGAGAGGGTGGGAACAGGTAGGTACTCAGGTGGGATACATGTGAGGTCTCCTGGCAGATATGCAGGTGGCACTAAGCTGGAAGGTTCACTGATCTGCTTGGGGGTAGGAAGGCTTTACAGAGGGACATGGCCAGTCTGGATCGATGGCCAAGGTCCGTGAGATGAGGTTCAACCAAATGCTAGGTCCTGCACTTCAGTCACAAGAACACTGGGAAAGAGTGGCTGGAAACTGGCCAGGTGCTTACCTGGGGGTGCTGATTTGACAGCTAGCTGAATGTGAGACAGTGTGTGCCCAGGTGGCCAAGAAGGTCAAGAGCATCCTGGTCTGAATCAGCAACAGTGTGGCCAGCAGAAGTAGGGAAGGGATTGTCCCTCAGTACTCGGCACCGGTGAGGCCATAGTTCAAATACTGAGTTCAGGTTTGGGCCACTCACTCCAAAAAGGACACTGAGGTGCTGGAAAGGGTCCAGAGAAGAGCAATGAAGCTGGTGAAGGGTCTGAGGAACAGGTCTGGTAAGCAGCAGATGAGAGAATTGAGGTTGTTCAGTCTGGAAAAGGGGAGGCTGAGGGGAGACCACCTGCCCCACTATAACTGCCTGAAAGGAGGCTGGAGCGAGGTGGGATTTGGTCCCTAGTCGCAAGTGACAGGAGAAGGGGAAATAGAGGGCTGGAGCAGCTCTGCTATGAGGACAGACTGAAAGAGTTGGGGCCGTTCAGTCTGGAGAAGAGGAGGCTCCCAGGTGACTTTCTTGTGGCCTTCCAGTGTCTGAAGTGGCCTACAAAAAGGCAGGGGAGGGACTTTTTAGGCTCTCAGGGAGTGACAGGATTGGGGGGAATGGAGCAAAGCTGGAGGTGGGAATGAATGCAGGAGGGGTTGGATGAGATGACCTTTGGAGGTCTCTTCCAACCCAAGCCATTCTATGATTCTATGAAATAGCCTGAAGTTACACCAGGAAAGGTTCAGCTTGGCAGTTAGCTGAAACTTCTTCAGTAAAACAGTTGTCAAACCCTGGAACAGGCTCCCCAAGTAAATGCTTGCATTTCCATACTTGCAGGTGTTTAAAAGAGGCAGAGATGTGGTGCTGAGGGACATGGTTTAGCACCAGGCTTGGTAAATTTAGAGAATGGTTGGTATAGATGTTCTTAAAGGTCTTTTCCAATGGAAATGTTTCTCTGACTCTGCGATTCACAGAGAAAAGCAGTGAAAGCAGAGCAGTGGGGAAGGGGAAGAGCATCTTGGCTGGCTCAGCTCAGCTCTTTGAGATGAGCTCTGCTTTTAGACAAAGCTGAAAATGTAAAATTTTTAAGCAGAGCCTGGTGGGACTCATAGAATCATAGAATCAAACAGGGTGGAAGAGACCTCCAAGCTCATCCAGTCCAACCTAGCAACCAGCCCTGTCCAGTCAATCAGACCATGGCACTAAGTGCCTCAGCCAGGCTTTGCTTCAACACCTCCACAGACAGAGACTCCGCCACCTCCCTGGGCAGCCCATTCCAACGCCAATCACTCTCTCTGCCAACAACTTCCTCCTAACATCCAGCCTAGATCTCCCCTGGCACAACTTGAGACTGTGTCCCCTTCTTCTGTTGCTGCTTGCCTGGCAGGAGAGACCAACCCCACCTGGCTACAGCCTCCCTTCAGGGAGTTGTAGGCAGCAATGAGGTCAGCCCTGAGCCTCCTCCTCTCCAGGCCAAACACCCCCAGCTCCCTCAGCCTCTCCTCACAGGGCTCTGCTCCAGGCCCCTCACCAGCTTCATTGCCCTTCTCTGGACACGTTCCAGTACCTCAACATCTCTCTTGAATGGAGGAGCCCAGAACTGGACACAGCACTTAAGGTGTGGCCTGAGCAGTGCTGAGTACAGGGGCAGAGTAACCTCCCTTGTCCTACTGGCCACACTCGTCCTCAGCCAGGCCAGGATGCCATTGGCTCTCCTGCCCACCTGGGCACACTGCTGCCTCATCTTCAGCTACTATCTACCTGTACTCCCAGGTCCCTTTCTGGCCAAAGTGTAGAACCCTGCTCTTGGCCTTGTTCAATCTCATCCCATTGGCCTCTGCCCACCCATCCAGCCGGCCAGGTCCCTCTGCAGGTCTCTCCTACCCTCCAACAGCTCCACACCTGCTCCTAGCTTGGTGTCATCTGCAAAGTTACTGATGCTGGACTCCATACCCTCAATCCAGATCATCAATAAAGATATTGAACAGGACTGGGCCCAGCACTGATCCCTGGGGCACACCACTAGTGACAGCTGCCAACTGGATGTGGCACCATTCACCACCACTCTCTGGGCCCGTCCCTCCAGCCAGCTCTTGATCCATATCAGAGTGAATCTGTCCAATACACGAGCTGCCAGCTGTGCCAGGAGCTGCCTGTGGCAGACAGTGTCAAAGGCAGGTAGGTAGGAGGAGGCACAGAGGAGTGCCCACAATGAGCATTCTCCCCTTCCATGCAACCAAGTGATGGCATCACAGTTGTGCACAGAATGATCACTTTGCTGGAGCATGGCCTTCAAAGACAGCCTTTCCAGAACAGACACACCATATTCCTCCAGGATAAACAACCAGCAGTAAAAATATCCAAGTCCTCAAAATTAATGCAACCCAGCTCACCTCTTTTCTCTCCTACCAATTTCCATCCTTTCATGCTGGAGCTCACAGCTGGAATCCTGTACAGTTCTCTATTTTGATTTAGTGTTGTGAACACATTCCCAACCCTTTGGAGCTCTCCTGTGCTTTAGCAGTGATTTCTCAACCTGGGAGACACTCTGCTGGTGGGATCTAACAGCACAGTGAAGGTGCAGAGGGAGCCAAACCAGCAGGTCACATCTGCAGGCTGCGGTGAGAGGCAGCAGCCACCCGCAGAAAACAGTCAACAGGAGAATTAGCCACCAGCAGTGCAGGCAGCCCCAAATTTCCTTGGTGTCCTCACATAACTCTCTGGGAAAGCTAAGAGGAAATCTGGATTCATCATCCCAGCTGTGATGAATACCAATAACATGAACAGTAGCCAAACTGAACTGAGAGACATCTCTACTCTTGGGGCCACTGTGACTGATCTGCAATGCATAAACCTGGGGAGTCTTACTCTGAAGGTCATTTCAGAAGCAGAGTTGTTGAACCAAGTTTTCAGATGTTGGGGTTTAGAAACTTTATATCCCGAGCTACCAACACACATTACAGGGATTCACACATGACATTTTTGTCCTTTTCAGTCCTGATTTGGATTTAAACGTTGGACTTGATGATCTTAAAGGTCTGTGATTATAGCAAAATGTATTCAATGGCTGCACAATATCCTGTGATCTTCCAGTTTGGTGATCTGGAGGTCATTGAACCACCACAATTTAGCAAGAGCTGAAGGACAGACTGTAAGAGTTTGGGCTGT
Source organism: Tricholaema leucomelas (assembly GCA_013400475.1). Classification (NCBI taxonomy): domain Eukaryota; kingdom Metazoa; phylum Chordata; class Aves; order Piciformes; family Lybiidae; genus Tricholaema lacrymosa; species Tricholaema leucomelas. The sequence goes on from WAAF01006031.1 coordinate 32,989, forward strand.
TCAGTCTGCAGAAGAGGAGGCTCCCAGGTGACCTTCTTGTCATCTTTCAGTATCTGAAGGGGGCCTCCAAAAAAGCTGGGGAAGGACTTCTTGGGATATCAGGGAGTGTCAGGACTAGGGGGAATGGAGAAAAGCTGGAGGTGGGGAGAGTCAGGCTGGTGGTGAGGAGGAAGTTGTTGAGCATGAGAGTGGTGAGAGGCTGGAATGGGTTGCCCAGGGAGGTAGTTGAGGCCCCATGGCTGGAGGTGTTTCAGGCCAGGCTGGATGAGGCTGTGTGCAGCCTGATCTAGGGTAGGGTGGCCCTGTCCATGGCAGGGGGGTTGGAACTAGCTGATCTTTGTAGTCCCTTCCAACTCTGACTGCTTCTATGATTCTAAGGACAGTCTGGGCACCCACTGCTTGAACTGCTTGTGGAGGACAAGGATATTGGGCACAAAAGATGCTCCATCAGAGAGGCTGCCCACACAGGCACACTGAGAGTGAGAAGCAGGAACCACTGGGAAGCACTCAATGACAACCAATGCCTCATATGTTATTCCAGCAGCAGAACGTCATTCCAGCTCCACCTGCAGGAACTTCAGCTGGTGAGAAAGTCTTGAATGGTAGATGGGGAAGGGGATGTTAGCAGGTTGGCTGAGGTTGGTGGGGAGAAGCAGGTGAGAAAAGAGCAAGGAAAGTGGGGTGGACCAGCAGATGCAGGCCTCATAGAATCATAGAGTCAACCAGGTTGGAAGAGACCTCCAAGTTCAGCCAGTCCAACCTAGCACCCAGCCCTGTCCAATCAACCAGACCATGGCACTAAGTGCCTCATCCAGGCTTTGCTCCAACACCTCCAGGGACAGGGACTCCACCACCTCCCTGGACAGCCCATTCCAATGCAAATCACTCTCTCTGACAACAACTTCCTCCTAACATCCAGCCTAGACCTCCCCTGCCACAACTTGAGACTCTGTCCCCTTCTTCTCTTGCTGCTTACATGGCAGAAGAGATCTACCCCACCTGGCTACAGCCTCCCTTCAGGTAGCTACAGACAGCAATGAGGTCAGCCCTGAGCCTCCTCTTCTCCAGGCCAAACACCCCCAGCTCCCTCAGCCTCTCCTCACAGGGCTGTGCTCCAGGCCCCTCATCAGCTTCATTGACCTTTTCTGGACACCTTCCAGCACGTCAACATCTCTCTTGAATGAGGAGCCCAGAACTGGACACAGCACTCAAGGTGTGGCCTGAGCAGTACTGAGTACAGGGGCAGAATAACCTCCCTTGTCCTACAGGCCACACTCTTCCTGAGCCAGGCTGGGATGACATTGGCTGTCTTGAAACATCTTGAAACAAGGAGACAAGAGAAGACAAAGTGGCCTCAAGTTGTACCAGGAAAGGTTTAGGTTAGACATGAAGAAGAATTTATTCCCTAGAAGGGTTGTAAAGCCTTTGAACAAGCTGCCCCAGGAAGCAGTGGAGTCCCCACTCATGGAGGAATTGAAAAACTCTGTGGATGTGGTGCTGAGGGACATGGCTTAGAATCAGACTTGGCAGAGTTAGATGATGATTGGACTCAATGATCTTAAAGGTCATTTCCAGCCTAAATGATTCCACGAGTCTTGAAGCAGCTTAAAATAGCTTAGAGTCAAGGGGTTTGGGTTCCTTGGTAACATCCCACAGGCAGGTGCTGAATACAGCTTCCCAAGAGTGCCTCCTGGCACCTCCATGAATTCTCTACTCCAGCCCATACTCTCTCTGTATGTTCAGTCTTTCTGCATGGCTCAGCAGCTGAAGTTTCCAGAAGGAACACTTGCTGAGGCTGAATTTTTACAGGAGCTATTAACAGAACATTTTCAGGATGAAATCTGAACTGAGAGATGGGAACATTCATGACCTAAACCCCATTCCCCCCCCCAAAATAAAAAGGTGCCTCCTCTAAGACAGGGAACATGCAAATTAGTACATCCTTGCAAAAATTACTCACCTCTTTAATTGCAGGTTTGGACTGTCAGAAGATTACAGTGCCTTGGGATCAACAGGCAAAAACATTGTCTTGCAAATAGTCACAACTGGGAGCACGTGGAAACTGTGTCATCTCCAAAAGGTGTCACCTAGAGAAAGTAAAACAACCCAAACAAATCATTCACCTGATTAATTGAAACAGGTTAAATACCTACCAAAACCACCACACCAACAGCCTAAAGCAACAAATCTCCTGCAGAAAGGGCTCTCCCCATCCACCTGGAGGCACCTTTTCTTAATTCCCAGTGGAGAAGGAGCCAAACTTTACTGTGATGGTGGTGGAATGCTGGCACAGGTTGCCCAAGGAGGTAATTGAGGCCACATCCCTGAAGATCAAGATCAGACTCAACAAGGCTCTGAGCAACCTAATCTAGTTGAGGATCACAGAATCATAGAATCAGTCAGGGTTGGAAGGATCAGCCAGTTCCAACCCCCCTGCCATGGGCAGAGACACCCTACCCTAGATCAGGCTGCCCACAGCCTCATCCAGCCTGGCCTTAAACACCTCCACGGATGGGGCCTCAACCACCTCCCAGGATGTCCCTGCTGACTGTGGTGGGAATTGGACTAATTGACCTTCAAAGGTCCTTTCCAGACTGGACCCATTCTGTGGTTCTATGAAACTGGAATTCATGGCCAGGAATGGTTCCTGTGGGAAGCTTCTTCCCATCAAGCAAAAGCAGCATATCTCCTGGAGAAGCACCTTGCCATGACAGAGCTGTGAACCCCTATCTTCAGGAGGCTCCAGAGGCAGCAGATAAGCCTTTGGCTTTGCACTGGAGACAAAACCTCAAGAGGTCAGTAAGCAACACATGGAGATGTTGAACACATGGGGGTCCAGTGAACATTGTGATGCTTCAAGCAGCTTGGCATGCTTTGGGCACCAAGCTCAGGCTAAAAGACGTAACAATACAGCTGGTTTAATAAGTAATCCAATCTAAACCACTGGGGCACATCCAGAGGAGGCCACAAAGATGATCAGAGGCTTGGAATGCTTCTGCTGTGGGGCCAGGCTGAGAGAGTTGGGGTTGTCCAGCCTGGAGAAGAGAAGGCTTCAGGGAGACTTCTCAGTGTTTAAAGGAGCTGATCAGAAAGATAGGGACAGAGTTTTGAGCAGGGTTTGTTGTGACAGGACAAGGGGTGATGGTCTGAAACTGAAAGAAGGAGATTCAAACTGGAGAGAAGGAAGAAATGTTTGACACTGAGGCCAGTGAGACTCTGTCCCAGGTTGCCCAGAGAGGCAGTGGAAGCCCCATCTCTGGAATCATTCCAGGTCAGGTTACTTGTTGAAGCAACTTGTTCCAGTTCCAGATGTCTCTGCTGACTGCAGGGTGGGGGGGTAGACTCAATGACCTTAAAAGGTCACCTCCAATGTAAAGTGTTCTATGATTCTATTAAGCAAGGGACACTGTTAAGAGGTACAATAAAGGACTTTGGGTGCTTTCCTACCAAGAGTAAAGCCCTGAAATGTACTGGTTCCAGGGAGAAAGACAGAAAGATGGAAGAAAAAAGGAAGGAGGGAAAGAGGGAGGGAGGGAGGGAGAGAGAGAGAGAAGGAGGGGGAGAGAGAGAGAGAGGGAGGGAGAG
>WAAF01006032.1:0-10136 GCA_013400475.1 Tricholaema leucomelas
GCTTTGCTTTATTTTATTTTACTTTATTCTGCTTTATTTTATTCTGTTTTATTTTGTTGCATTTTATCTTGGTTTGTTTTGCTTTGCTTTATTTTATTCTATTTTATTCTCTTTTATGTTGTTTTGTTTTCTTTTGTTTCATTTTTTTTTGTTTGTTTGTTTTGGTTCATTTTGATCTCTTCTATTTTGTTCTAATTTATTGGATTTTGGTTTCTTTCATTTCGTTTGACTTTATTGTTATCTGAGGCTGAGGCAGTTCTGCTCCTGCTGTAACTCATCAAGGGAAAGCAGCAGCTCCCGGCGCATGGTGTCGTAGCGCATCAGAGGGGGTTTGTGGCTGTTACACCGCAACTACAAAGCAAATGCTGTGTGCTGCTCGGATGTGAACGCAGAGGAAAACGGACTGAAGCATGTGTGCAGTGGGCAGCCACCCTAGCCAAGCCTCCAGAGGCTTGCTTCATGAGCCAGCACTTTTCATGAGTCAGGAGCCGGCACGGTGGAGATGAGCAAAGCAGCTGAGAGCTGCAGAGCTGATCCGGTGACCACATTTCAGACAGAGAAAGCTGAGAGTGATGAAGGTGCTCAGTGAAGTTCCCAAGCAAACAGATGCTGTGGTAAAAGTACCTCAAATTCAGCCTTTGGTCTAGACGTGAGTGAGAGGTAAGGAAGAGTGGGAACAAGATGTAGGAGTTTTGAGGCACAAGCGTTGTTACATCAGGTCAGAGAGGTCCCAGAGTCCATTTCACCCCTTCTCATCCTTATTCATATTAAGACCTTTTTCATGCTTCTGAGCAGCTCTCCTGCTCTTCTTCCCCCACCAGCTGAGAACTCAATAGTGGAGTGATGACTGAGCAAGCAGTGAAGGTGCATTTCTTGCTGTCAGTCCCACACACTGCCCTTAACAGCTTCAAAGAGGTGTAGAGTTTGTACACCCAGTCCTCAAAACCTCATCTTCACCTCTAGTAACAATTCCATCATAGGTAATGGCATTTCCCAGGAGCTTATATTGCATTCCATTACCTAAAACAAAGGGGAGGGGAAGCAGCAGATGCCTATATCTGAGTGTGTCCATGTGTGGTGTTCACATCAATTTTTGCATGCTAGAAAGCAAAATGAAATCCTTTAACTGACAGCTTGTAAGTGCTGAAATGAATACCTGTAGTTATTGCCTAACTGCTTAGGTGACTCCTTGCTAAATCCCACCCTGCACTGAAGCAACATTCACTGCCAGCCTCAGCAGAGAAGTCCAGGAATAACAATAACAAGACTAACAAAATACCCACTAACTTCCCAGTAAGGTTCCTCCAGGCACACAGATTGCTCTGCTTCAGCACATCTGTGCCACTGTTGTTTATCTGCCTCTTGTACATAACATAGAGACTCTGGGTTTGACCTCTTAAAGCTTTGTTTTCCATTCATATTTAGGTGTTTGCTGCCCTGCAGTCTCTGAAGCTCTGATACAGTCTCCCTAAAGCTCTGATACAGTCTCCCTAAAGCTCTGGTACAGTCTCTAAAGCTCTGATACAGTCCCCAGACTCTTTACAGAGATTAAAGAGGGGCAGCTCTGCATCCCTAAGAGCATTACTCCTTAGTAAACAACTAAATGGCTCACTAATTAGGTCCGTACCAAGGGACAGGCATCTGCCCAATGAGATTTATTCAAGGAGATTTCATATTCCTCTTGAAGAGCTTTTCACTCTCCATGGAACTGGCTGATGCTCCTAGGTCTGCTCAGCAAAATGAAGTGGGCAAGGCAGAGTTCAAGGCTGCAGAGCTTCTGGTGGAGGGGAAAGATCAGCTCCCTGGAAGCCAAAGCCAAGCTGAGCCACTGCTGCTGCTTCACCCTTCCTCAGCTGGTCTGGACTGTCAGCCAGCTCTCAGGACTGAGCTAGGTAAAGACTAACCCTACAAAGCAAAGCAGTGAGCTTCCAGCCAGCTTGCCTCTCTGGCTGGGCTTATGATAGGGAAGGAGCAGAAACATGCAGCTGGGGTAGACTTGCAGGTCCCCACTTGGTTGATCACCAGGATGGAGCCAGTCTCTGCTGGGTGATGCCCAGTGACAGGACAAGGGGCAATGGGTGGAAGTTGAGCCATAGGAAGTTCCCTGTGAACCTGAGGAAGAGTTTTTTTTTCTCTGTGAGGGTGACTGGAACAGGCTGCTCAGGGAGGTTGTGGAGTCTCTCTCTGGAGATATTCGAGAACTGTCTGGATGCATTCCAGTGTGATCTGCTCTGGGTGATCCTGCTCTGGCAGGCAGGCTGGAGCAGATGAACTACAGAGATCCCCTCCAGCCCCTGGCATTCTATGATTCTATGGCTGACTTCTCTCTGGATCTGGACTGTCAGGCACATGAGTAGGGAAGAATAATAGAATCATGGAGTGGTTTAGGTTGGAAGAGATCTCAAAGATCACCCAGTTCCAAACCCCTGCCATAGGCAGTGACATCTCCCACTAGAACACATATGGAGTTTTGAAGACCTTTTAGAACAGAGAGTGTAACCCTGAGGGTTTTACCTTTCCTTCTCCAGAGCCCTTGAGACTTGTTCCTGCTCTACATTTCCCACAGAGAATGCAGCCAGCCAGGTTCAGCACAAAAGCAAACGTTGCTGTGCTCACATATTTGTTCCTTTTGCTTTCCAAAGTCCTCATCTCCAGCTCTGAAGTGCTTCACCCTCTGAAGGAGGCTGTAGCCAGGTGGGGATTGGTCTCTTCTCCCAGGCAACCAGAATCATAGAATTTCTTAGATTGGAACAGACCTTCAAGCTCACTGAGTCCAAAACCAGCAACAGAGCAAGGGGACACAGTTTCAAGATGTGCCAGGGGAGGTTCAGGCTGGATGTTAGGAGGAAGTTGTTGGCAGAGAGAGTGATTGACATTGGAATGGGCTGCCCAGGGAGGTGGTGGAGTCACCATCCCTGAAGATGTTGAAGCAAGTGTCATGGTCTGGTTGATTGTCTAGGGCTGGGTGCTAGGTTGGCCTGAATGAGCCTGGAGGTCTCTTCCAACCTGCTTGGTTCTATGATTCTATGATTCCACAAATCTGAATATTCTCTTTCTTTAAAAAGTGGCACACACCCTTCACAGGTACAAACCTGAGGCATTTTGCCCTAAGAGAAGCCTCCTCCCAGCTGGATGGCCTGGCCTTGAAGAAACATAAGGAAACTTTCTCTGCTTCCATCCTCACAAAGAGGCAGGACACAACAGCAGTCCCCCTGCCGTGCTCCTGTTGTTTTCTTACTGCCCTTCATGACACCAACGGCTTTCAAGGGGACTGGGAGGACCCCTTGGTCCAGTTTCTAGTAACACACCATGGAGCAAGTTTAGGTTTTATTTTTATCTCTATTTTTCATTTTTTTCTGAACCAGAGCTCCCAGCACTAATTGAAACCTGACAAGGCTGCCGAGGAGGCTGAATTTCATGAGAACAACAGAGAGCTGCTTTAGAAAACAAGGAATCAAATGATTCATTCCCCACTCAGTGCACTCTCAGTTACTGGTACTCCCCACGCTTAGTGCCTGAGGTAGCTAATGGCATTAACACATGAAAGAAATCATCAACATGCTTTTGACTCCCATTGGAATCCTCTATTAAAACAGTCCTGACACTCTTGGTGGTTTTTTTTTCCCTCTGTTTGTGGGGCTGCTCTGCCAGCAGCCACCCCACCACTGCTCTGACCAAGGCACTGAGAATTCCCAGAAATACAGAGGCTGTTTAGACTGCTCCAGATCCAGCCACCTTGACCACATAACCTCTTCTGGGACAAATGAGGATCTGCTCCGGCAAGCCAGGGCCACCCTGCAGCGAGGAGCTCTGCTGGAGATGCATTGGGCAGGCACAATGTAACAAAAGAGTCTCCTCTTTATGGCCATCTCTGCCCTGGTGAGACCCCATCTTGAGTGCTTCATTCAGTTCTGGGCTCCCCAGTTTAAGAGGGACAGGGATCTGTTGGACAGAGTCCAGCAGAGGACTAGGAGGATGATTAGGGGACTGGAGCCTGATGAGGAGAGGCTGAGGGACCTGGGGGTGTTTAGTCTGGAGAAGAGAAGGCTGAGAGGGGATTTAATGATAGAACCACAGAAACATGCAGGCTGGCAAAGCCCCTCAGAATCACCAAGTCCAACCTAGAACCCTACTCTACAGGATTCACCTTAAACCATAACTCTAAGCATCACAGCCAAACAACCCTGAAACACATCAATGCTTATAACTATCTGAGGGCTGGGGGTCAGGAGGAGGGGACAGGCTCTGCTCACTGCTCCCTGGGATAGGACAAGGAGCAATGGATGGAAGCTGCAGCACAGGAGGTTCCAGATCAACACAAGGGGCAACTTCTTGACTGGAGGGGTCCCAGAGCACTGGAAAAGGCTCCCCACAGAGGTTGTGGAGTCTCCTTCTCTGGGGACTTTCAAGGCCTGTCTGGATGTGTTCCTATGTGCCCTGAGCTAGATTGTATGGTGCTGCTGTGGCAGGGGGGTTGGACTGGATGATGTCTTTGACTCCCTTCCAACCCCTGACATCCTGTGAGCCTGTGATCCCTTGCAGTTCTCTGGAGACTTTCCCATCCTTCCCCTGCTGCCCCAGAGTGCACAGGTTGGCATAGCTTTGCTGTGCCCAGCGGCTGTGCAGGCATGAGAACCCCACAGAGCATCTTAAGGGTAGCCTCTGGTGCCAGGGGAGCCCACGGCTGGCAAGTGATCCACCAGCCATCAGGGGGGAAAAAAGCATCATGGAGAAGTGGGAATTAGAGAGTAGTGGCAATATTGTCCTCTGTGGAGTTAAAGTGGTGGGGAGGCATTAAAAAAATCACCAACTAAGTGTCCTTTTACCTGCAGAGAGTGAAAAGAGGACAAGTTGGGAGCTTCAGCCTCCTGTGTGTGGACAAATGTAGCCCTGCTGCTTGCTTTCTCTTCCTATCCAACTCCCTCCCTGTCCTGCACCAATACTTTTCACACCCAAAAAACAGCAGGGAGGAGCAAGTCAAGGGGCAACAAGCAATTCTTGCAGCAAGACACTGTACCCTGATCATCTCAGCTGCAGATTCACCTCCAGACCCTAGACAAGGGGTCTTGATCTAGCTCCAGATCAGAAGCGCTGAGGAGAGAAGGGAGCTTACTCCAGAAAAGAAAAGGAAACTGAAAGAAATTCCTTTGGAAAGATGCAGAGGCTCAGCTAAAAGGTTGTGGTGGTAAACCACAAAAGTACTCATCCTTGTGTTGATGGGATGGAGCCTGCAGTGTGCCCGGCTGGGCAGCAGAGCCAATGGCATCCTGGGCTGGCTCAGGAGCAGTGTGGGCAGCAGGACAAGGGAGGTTCTTCTGCCCCTGTGCTCACCACTGCTCAGGACACACCTGGAGTGCTGTGTCCAGTTCTGGGCTCCTGAATTCAAGAGAGATGTTGAGGTGCTGGAAGGTGTCCAGAGAAGGGCAGCAAGGCTGGGGAGGGGCCTGGAGCACAGCCCTGTGAGGAGAGGCTGAGGGAGCTGGGGGTGTGCAGCCTGCAGCAGAGGAGGCTCAGGGCAGAGCTCATTGCTGTCTGCAGCTACCTGAAGGGAGGCTGTAGCCAGGTGGGGTTGGGCTCTTCTGCCAGGCAACCAGCAACAGAACAAGGGGACACAGCCTCAAGTTGTGCCAGGGCAGGTCTAGGCTGGATGTTAGGAGGAAGTTGTTGGCAGAGAGAGTGATTGGCATTGGGATGGGCTGCCCAGGGAGGTGGTGGAGTCGCTGTGCCTGGAGGTGTTCAAGAAAAGCCTGGATGGGGCACTTAGTGGCATGACCTGGTTAATTAGGGGTTAATTGATAAGTTGGACTGGATGATCTCAGAGGTCTTTTCCAAGCTGGTTAATTCTGTGATCCTGTAAAATCAGGGAGTTCTGACCTCAAACAATAGCACATAACTGTGCCTGTCTCTTGGAGCACTCCAGAACACACACCACACTCAGAACCACAGCTCCTAGATACAGTTATGGTGGTGGCCAGGTCTTGGTTTAACATGAACCTGAGACAATCAATTCCCAGGAAAACAAAAGACAACAATCCAAAGGCTGACAGGAACACAGCTGAAGCCAGTGGAAGTGTGTCTAAAACCAGGCCATAGGTTGTTCAACTCTCAGCTGATCTCCTGGTTTGGGACAGCTTCAAGCACCAAACACTGGCAAAATCTTACAGTGTTGACTCTTCCCCTGGGGAACTGAACCCCCCTAAGGATTTGTGGCAAAGATATATTTCAGAACTGATTTTTTTGTTTGATTGTTTGTTTCGATTTGACTTTTTCCCCCCTGGTCTTGGGTTAAAAGCCACATTGAGGGATTTGGACAGGCTGCAGAGGTGTGCCCAGGCCAACCTCATGACATTGGAGAGCAGCCAAACAGAAAGGGATCTGGGGGTGCTGATCGATACCCACCTGAACATGAGCCAGCAGTGTGCCCAGGTGGCCAAGAGAGCCAATGGCATCCTGGCCTGCATCAGCAATGGTGTGGCCAGCAGGAGCAGGGAGGTCATTCTGCCCCTGTACTCTGCACTGGTTAGACCACACCTTGAGTACTGTGTCCAGTTCTGGGCCCCCCAGTTTAAGAGGGACATTGAGATGCTTGAACGTGTCCAGAGAAGGGCAACGAGGCTGAGGAGAGGCCTCGAGCACAGCCCTACGAGGAGAGGCTGAGGGAGCTGGGATTGTTTAGCCTGGAGAAGAGGAGGCTCAGGGCAGACCTTATTGCTGTCTACAGCTACCTGAGGGGTGGTTGTAGCCAGGGGGAGGTTGCTCTCTTCTCTCAGGCAGCCAGCACCAGAACAAGAGGACACAGCCTCAAGCTGTGCCAGGGGAAATTTAGGCTTGAGGTGAGGAGAAAGTTCTTCCCTGAGAGAGTCATTGGCCACTGGAATGGGCTGCCCAGGGAGGTGGTGGAGTCGCCGTCCCTGGAGCTGTTCAAGGCAGGATTGGACGTGGCACTTGGTGCCATGGTCTAGCCTTGAGCTCTGTGGTAACAGCTTGGACTGGGTGATCTGTGAGGTCTCTTCCAACCTTGGTGATACTCTGATACTGTGATACATTCAACAAGGCCAACTGTAAGGTCTTGCATCTGGGTGGGTGCAATCCCAAGCACAGCTCCAGGCTGGGTGGGGAATGGCTGAGAGCAGCCCTGAGGACCAGGACCTCCAGCAAGGCCTGGGCTGGCTGGACATTCAGCATTACTTAGAGGGGAATTTGCCAGGACCTAAGTTTGGCATTGCTCTGGTGTTTGAATTCATCTCCCTCAACACTAATCCTCAGTTTCCCCAACCCACAAGTGTTTGCAGGGCCAATTGCAGTGGCGAGAGCAGGTAGCCCTGGGCAGATGGCAGAGCCTGAGGCATGTGTCAGCCAGCCCTCTGCAGACCATTCCTTTGCCTTTGAATGCACAAGATCTATTTTTACAAGCCTGCATGGGCAGTGTCTATGTACTCTCATACATGAAGCTCTCATAATTAGCTCATGAAGTAATTAGCCACTCATTTGGGATGTGAAGCAACCACAGCCTGGACTGCAGTTGGTGCGTGTGCGAGCCTGGCTGGGGCAGGCTTGTCTCGGCAAGCACTTATTGCTGCAGCTGCCACGGCTCACACTGAGCAGGGAAGACTTTCTCTTGTTGTTCCTTCAGGCTTGAGATAAGTCAAGTGGGTCAGCCCAGGACTCTGCATGCAGGGAATCAAAAGGTCCATCCACCTGAGAGATTTAGGCTGTCAGGGAGTGCCAGGACTGGGGGGAATGGAGCAGAGCTGGAGGTGGGGAGAGTCAGGCTGGAGGTGAGGAGGAAGTTGTTGAGCATGAGAGTGGTGAGAGGCTGGAATGGGTTGCCCAGGGAGGTGGTTGAGGCCTCATCCCTGGAGGTGTTTGAGGCCAGGCTGGCTGAGGCTGTGGGCAGCCTGCTCTAGGGTAGGGTGTCCCTGGGCATGGCAGGGGGGTTGGAACTGGCTGCTCCTTGTGGTCCCTTCCAACCCTGACTGATTCTATGATTCTACTGTTGAACTTTTCTTTTAACTTCCAAATCCAACTGAGACTCTTTATTTGGGTGTGTTTTACCTTTTTTCTCCCTGCATCTAATTCCTTTTCTTTGAAGAAGAAGGAGGAAGAGGGAAAGGCATCCTATAAATTCCTATTGACTCTGTTAACTATAGAATCATAGAACCAACCAGGTTGGAAGAGACCTCCAAGCTCATCCAGTCCCAACTAGATATTGGAGTCTCTGGGGAGAACTAGAACCAAGGCATGGTGTTGGACTTCAAAAGGCACAGAAGACCTCTCACTCTCTTACTGGAGCACAAGCAGAATAACAACTCTAAGCAGTCCAAAATGTTCCTCTTGTGCTTTTCTTCTCTCCTCAGCATCACATTTTGGTGCTGGTGGTTGTTTATTAACCCTGCAAGCCTCAATTACAAAGTCTTGAGTGAAAAAAACAAAACCTCACATGAAAAGAAAATGAGAAAGCCCCAAAAGAAACCAAACCCAACAGCACAGTTGTGAAACTCCCAGAGCTGGCATCGTGTCCTCCTTGCCCACAGCACGTAGTGGTGTTGCCTAACAATCAATGTAAATAGCTTCTTTGGCCCTTCACTGCCCAAGCTTCTGCACCCCTCTGATGTCTCTTCTCCCAGCCCAGCTGGGAAGCTCTACACTTAGGCAACTGTCATGGCACAAAGTCCAGTGTCTGAAGGGGCACTCCAGTATCTAAACGGGGCTTAGGAGATGCAGAGGTGCTGGAAGGTGTCCAGAGAAGGGCAACAAGGCTGATGGAGGGCCTGGAGCACAGCCCTGTGAGGAGAGGCTGAGGCACCTGGGGGTGTTTAGCCTGCAGAAGAGGAGGCTCAGGGCAGAGCTCATTGCTGTCTACAGCTACCTGAAGGGAGGCTGTAGCCAGGTGGGGTTGGTCTCTTCTGCCAGGCAACCAGCAATAGAACAAGGGGACACAGCCTCAAGTTGTGCCAAGGGAGGTCTAGGCTGGATGTTAGGAGGAAGTTGTTGTCAGAGAGAGTGATTGGCATTGGAATGGGCTGCCCAGGGAGGTGGTGGAGTTGCTGTCCCTGGAGGTGTTCAAGAAAAGCCTGGCTGGGGCACTTAGTGCCATGGTCTGGTTGATTGTCTCGGGCTGGGTGCTAGGTTGGACTGGATGATCTTGGAGGTCTCTTCCAACCTGGTTGGAATTCTGTGATTCTGTGATTCTAAGTTCTTTACAGTGAAGGTGAGACATTGGCACAGGTTGCCCAGGGAAGTTGTGGAGCACAGAAGCACAGAATGTGATCTTCGATCACATTCTGTGCTTCTGTGCTCCACAACCTCCCTTGAGGTGTTCAAGGCCAGGTTGGATGAGGCCTTGAGTGACCTATTCTAGTGGGAGATGTCCCTGCCTATGGCAAGTTGTTTAAAACTGGCTGATCCTTGAGGTCCCTTCCAAGCTAAATCATTCTATGATTCTAAGTCAGGAAATGTAAGCTTAGGTGGACCTGCTGCCACCTCTGAGACGATTGCTGTCCTGCTCAGGGTAACATCCACTGGATGAAACTTGATGTCTGCTCTTCCATGGTTAAGCAGGGACCTGAGTGTGATGGATGGGAGCTCTTTATGGGCTTTGGTTGCTGTGAGTTATGAAAACAGCAGAACTTCAGCAACCTGGCTGGGAATGTCCACCTTTCTCCTCCAAGTTTGAGTGGTCCCATAGCGGGCTCTGCTGGTAGCACTGGCAGTGCTTGAAGGGAAGTCTTCTAAAAAGGAAACTAAACATGAAAAAAGCACAGTAAAAAATAATATATAGATATATATTCTTCATTTCTTTGTCACTTTTCCTCTTTTTGGTTAAAATAAACCCCATAAACGAGAGTATTGTGCAACTTCTTCTTTGCTCAGCCATGCACTTCATCCCATGAAAGAAACAAATGATTCATTACAGCTCCATGCTTTACCTCCTGGATGGGTGTTCTTCACATTAGCAGTGGGTAAATGCCATGAGGCTAAACAGCTGAGCAGTGTTTGAGGGCAAACAACCTTCTGAGAGATATGAAATATTGCTTTCCAGATTTTCCATCACCAGATCTTGGACCCAAAAACCATCTGATGTCTTGCAAAGCTGCTGACACGATAGAATAGAATAGAATAGAATAGAATAGAAT
>WAAF01006032.1:28246-38768 GCA_013400475.1 Tricholaema leucomelas
TCCATGATCCTATGGTTCTCTGATTGATCCTGTGATTGATCCTATGATTCTATGATTGGTTCCATGATCCTATGGTTCTCTGATTGATCCTGTGATTGATCCTATGATTCTATGATTGGTTCCATGATCCTATGGTTCTCTGATTGATCCTGTGATTCTGATCGATCCTATGATCTTCTGATTCTGATGATAGATTCTATGATTCTATGATTGAGTCTATGATTCTGTAACCTCCAAAGAAGTCTGCTGCAGATATTTGGTGATACAGCAGACAGAGAGCAGGGAGATTGGGTGGGAGGTTTTCAGCCTGAGCCTTGGAGAAGCGAGGAGAGACTTCCTGTTCACAACTCCATGCCCCACTTGCGTCGCAGCCGCAAACCCCAAGCGTGCTCCCCAGTCCTGGCAGTGAGGAGCTTCCTGGCCTGTTCTTGTCTGAACACCTGTAGAAGGATGTTTATTAAGCTGAAGAGTGGAATGTTTTCCTTAAAAGGGACATGTGCACAGGCTCTGCCTCCTCACTGGAGGGTTGTTGCTGTAGACTCTCATCCCCATCCTGCCTGGTTTCCTGCTACGTGTTGAGTGAAGCAGAATATATATCCTCATAAAAATAAAAGCCAGGCCTTTGGTGCAGAAGAAAGAATGTCCCCAGCTGGCTTAGCAGGAGTATTGCCTTTTGCATCAAGATTCCTGGCTGAGGCAGACAGCAGGTTCCATCTCAATACAAGGGGGAACTTCTTTCCTGGAAGGCTCCCAGAGCACTGGCACAGGCTCCCCAGAGAGGTTGTAGAGTCTCCTTCTCTGGAGCCTTTCCAGACCTGTCTGGATGTGTTCCTGTGTGATCTGTGCTGGATTGTGTGGTCCTGCTCTGGCAGGGGGGTTGGACTGGATGATCCCCTTGGGTCCCTTCCAACCCCTGACATCCTGTGAGCCTGTGAATTCAGCGCTGCCCCTGCATGTGTAGTTTTGACTGGAGGGTGCAGTTCCATTGCAGCTTGGTTCATTCCGCCTCTAGAAGCTACAGTAGAGTGGAAAAGATGCAGACAAAAAGATTGAGCTCTGGAGCATTCAATATAGGAAGGCTGTGCACATGATGGAGCAGGTCCAGAGGAGGGCCACAAAAATGCTCAGGGGGTTGGAGCAGCTCTGCTACAAGGACAGGCTGAGGGAGCTGGAGGTGTTCAGCCTGCAGAAGAGAAGGCTCCACGCAGACCTAACAGCAGCCTGCCAGGACCTGAAGGAGCTACAAGAAGGCTGCAGAAGGACTGTTTGCAAAGGCCTGCAGGGACAGGACGAGGGACAATGGTTTGAAATGCGAGCAGAGCAGCCAGGTCTGACTCTGGGTTCAGCCCTGCCCCAGCACATGCAGCTTGGACTGGAGGGCGTTAAAAATAAGCTGGCGCTAAGCGGATCATTGTGTACCTTGGGTACAGGGAGACACAGGCTGTGTGCTCCTCACATCTGCACCTCTTCTTGTTTTCCGAGTGCATGAAAACAGGAAAATGACATGAAAGGCCTGAGGTGGAATCTCTGTTGAATCACCATTCTGCCAATGCACTTCCACTGGAAAGAAAGGGACAGTTGTCATTGTGCTCTGGAGGTGGAACACACAATTCAGTATTGTCTCCTGTATCCTATGATTGTGAGCCACTCTTTATTACTCATTGTTGTGTCAGGCAACGTTTCTCTCCTGCTTACATCTGGTTTTATGTAGTTCCTAGCAGTGGAAAAGCAAAAAAAAAGACACCAAAACAAACCCAAACCCCAACCCAGAGCACATGCTTTGTGGTATCTCTTCACAGCTGAGTTTCCTGTGCTTGCTTTTGAGAGACCACTTAGAATTTGCTTGGAACTCGATAGTTTTGAAGCCAGCCTTTGTTTACAAGTGATGACATTAAAGATGAATAACACAAAGGCAATCAGTTCAGCAGGATAATTTTCAAGGCAGTCAAGAAACTCACAGTAATTAATAGATGCTTCGTTTCTAATCTCTTGCAACAGATGCATGTGCTTCTCTTGGCAGTTAACTGCTTTCAGGCACTAATTTGACACCATATGGGTGTCAGATTTCTGATCTCAACAACTGCTTAATTAATTGATGTCTTTATCTTTGGATGGGTTGTGTCAGCTCAGACCAAAAACCCAAAGCAGGCTGTAATTGTAAATAGAGAGAGCTTTCCTCAGAGGCTAATGCAGCATAACAGCAAAAACTGGGATATGTTATGCTTGTGATTGATTTCACTTGGCTATCATGTTGCCATAAGTGTGAGAAAGAGAGAGGAGCCAGAAACCAAAGACAGAGCTGGGAAGCACATACATTAGTATTGCTAACTCCCAAAATCATGAATCACTCTCCCTAGTAAAAACAACTAAAACAAAACCAGGCCCCAGAGATTGTCCTGAAAGTTGTGTGCTGTGGAAACAGAAAAGTTCAGGTTCTTAAATTCCCTCTAGTCCATTCCAACAAATGGAGCTTAAGCTGATATTTGGGGAAGCTTAGAGTGTCAGCATCTGCTTGGACATTGGATGCTCCAAACCTGTTTCCACAGCTGTTGTAGTTCCACTGCAGCTTGGTTCATTCCACCTCTAGAAGCTATGGCAGGGTGGAAAAGATGCAGACAAAAAGGCTGAGCTCTGGAGCATTCAATGTAGGAAGGCTGTGCACATGATGGAGCAGGTCCAGAGGAGGGCCACAAAAGTGCTCAGGGGGTTGGAGCAGCTCTGCTACAAGGACAGGCTGAGGGAGCTGGAGGTGTTCAGCCTGCAGAAGAGAAGGCTCCACGCAGACCTAACAGCAGCCTGCCAGGACCTGAAGGAGCTACAAGAAGGCTGCAGAAGGACTGTTTGCAAAGGCCTGCAGGGACAGGACGAGGGTGAATGGGCACCAAGATGCTCAGAGGGCTGCAGCAGCTCTGCTCTGAGGACAGGCTGAGACAGTTGGGGCTCTGTAGCCTGCAGAAGAGAAGGCTTCCAGGAGACCTTGGAGTGGCCTTCCAGTATCTGAAGGGGGCTACAGGAAGGCTGGGGAGGGACTATTGACAAGGTCTTTGTGCTAGTTTGAAGCTAGCCAGAATGACAGGATGAGGAGGAGTGGGTTTGAACTGGCAGAGGGGAGACTGAAAGGGGATGTTAGGAAAGGGTTCTTTGCAGTGAGGGTGGTGAGACACTGGCACAGGTTGCCCAGGGAGGTCGGAACTCGCTGAGCTTTGAGGTCCCTTCCAAACTAACCCATTCTATACTCACAAGGTGAGCAGGCCCCAGAGGTGAACAGCCATCCATAGACATCTATTTCCTACCGTGCAAGAGAGCACATTAATTGTGTGCTAATTGTTCAGTGCCTGACAGACAAAAGCAGCAAGTCAGTTTTTCACCCAAAAGCATCATTAACTACTTGCTGCCACAGGATGTGGTGGAAGCCAAGAGATATAAATGGAGCCAAAATAGGAATCCAGAATCTTCCAAAGAATAGGTCCATTGATGAGGATCAGAAACAATAGCCCAGATGCAGCCCTTGGCTCAGAAATTCTCCCAGCTCTTGGTTGCTGGCAGTTGCAGCCTTGCCCAAGGAAGGGTCAGCTGTGTTTGCCTGTTCCCTTCTACTCCATGCTTAGATATCCTCAGCTGGCTGGTGCCAAAGAAAGGCTCCTGGGCTATGTGGACTTGCTTGGTCCCATCCTGGTCTTTCTCTTTCAAAAAGGAGTTAGTAAAGAGGTGGAGTTTTGCAGAAGTTCCACATTTTCACCTCTCAGTTGTGTCCTGTTCCTACTGTAAGCAGAAAAGGAGAAAGAAAGTTGTAAGCATTCAGAGTGAGGAGGAGAATGCTGCTGTCACTTCACACAGGCTCTGCACATCCTGTCTATAACTACCTGAAGGGACATTGTGGAGAGGCTGCTGGGCTCTTCTCACAGGTAATTGGAGACAGGAATCACAGAAACATGCAGGCTGGCAGAGCCCCTCAGGAGCACCAAGTCCAACCCAGAACCCTACTCACAAAGATTCACCTTAAACCATAGCCCCAAGCACCACATCCAAACCACCCTGAAACACACCCAGGCTGGGGGACTCCAGCACCTCCCTGGGCAGCTCATTCCAGTCCCTGACCACTCTCTCCATGGAAAAAACTTTTTCCTAATGTCCAATATAAACCTGCCCAGCCTCAGCTTGAGGCCATTCTCCCTTGGTCTGTCTCCAACTGCCTGTGAGCAGAGCCCAGCAGCAGCCTCTCCACAATGGCCCTTCAGGGAGCTGTAGACAGCAATGAGGTCTGCCCTCAGCCTCCTCTTTTCAAACTAAGCAGCCTCAGCTGTTCAGACAGCGCTGGGAGGACCCAGAATACTCTTGGTGCATCTTCAAGTTCAGGTTGGGAGTGGCACTGCCAGAGCAGAACAGCATGGAGCACATCAGCTCACAGCCATGGGCAGAGGGAAAAGGAATGGCAGCAGCCTGCATCTGCAGTTTTCAGCTTCTCTTTTCCTGGAGATGTGATGAGGAAGCACAGAAAACTTTGGGTTTGGGGGAGATGAAACTGAATAATTTAGATGTCAGTTGCATTATAAAGTGTCACCAGCAGTTTGTGTGGGCCAGAGGTGGTTGTTAGGTCAACCATCTTAGAATCATAGAATCAGGCAGGGTTGGAAGGGACCACAAGGAGCAGCCAGCTCCGGCCCCCCTGCCATGGGCAGGGACACCCTACCCTAGAGCAGGCTGCCCACAGCCTCATCCAGACTGGCCTTAAACACCTCCAGCCATGGGGCCTCAACCACCTCCCTGGGCAACCCATTCCAGGCTCTCACCACTCTCAAGCTCAACAACTTCCTTCTCATGTCCACTCTGACTCTCCCCACCTCCAGCTCTGCTCCATTCCCCCCAGTCCCTGTATGGGCTATATGGGCTGCCCAGGGAGGTGGTGGAGTTGCCATGCCTGGAGGTGCTCAAGAAAAGCCTGGCTGAGGCACTCAGTGCCATGGTCTGGTTGATTGGCTAGGGCTGGGTGCTAGGTTGGCCTGGATGAGCTTGGAGGTCTCTTCCAATCTGCTTGGTCCTATGATTCTATATCATGAGTTAGCACTTTAGAAAGGATTGCCTTAACTTTGTGCTCAGCCAAGCAGGTGATTTTTACCATGTGAGGAGCAGTACACAGAATGAAAATGAAAATTGATTTGGTCTGGCAAGAAAAAGGAACATCCAAAATTAAATACCAGTTACCATCAAGCACTCAGTCACTCCCAGCAACGTGTGACTAACGTTTGGTGAAGTCTGAGCTCTTCAGGTTTGTGGTTTTGTCTGTATTAGCTATCAGTAATGCAAAAGGTGAGGGGGGAGGAAGGGAAGAATAAGAGAGAAGCTTCTTACAGCAAGACTTTCTCCTTGGCACTTGCTGGTGAGAGCTGAACTCCAGCTGACACAAGCTGTGGATCAGAGCTGTTGGAAAGCACTAGAAATGTGTCTTTGCCCTCCCCTCTGCTGCTTCTCCTGGAAGAAGGCTTCCTTTATGCTTCTCATCATGTTAAGTAGTGGCTGTCAGGCAAGGTATAACTGGAAATCTAAAAAAGCACCACCAGAGCCTAATAGTGAAACTGTGAGCTCAGACAACTGACGAAGCAGAAAGGGTAGGTGTGAGTTTCTAGCACAGCCTGCCCGTTGATATCAGCCTGCTTCCTGCTACCTCACTCACACCCAGTAGCCCTACTGAGGTCAGCTAACGAATTGTGTAAGGGAAACAGCTTTAGAATCATAGAATCAAGCAGGTTGGAAGAGACCTCCGAGATCATCCAGTCCAACCTAGCCCCCAGCCCTAGACAATCACCCAGACCATGGCACTAAGTGCCCCAGCCAGGCTTGGCTTCAACCCCTCCAGGGATGGTGACTCCACCCCCTCCCTGGGCAGCCCATTCCAATGCCAATCACTCTCTCTGACTACAACTTCCTCCTAACATCCAGCCTAGACCTGCCCTGGCACAGCTTGAGACTGTGTCCCCTTGTTCTGGTGCTGGGTGCCTGGCAGCAGAGCCCAACCCCACCTGGCTACAGCCTCCCTTCAGGGAGCTGCAGACAGCAATGAGCTCTGCCCTGAGCCTCCTCTGCTGCAGGCTGCACACCCCCAGCTCCCTCTCTGCCTGGCTGCTCTCAGCCACTCTGACCCCAGCCTGTAGTGCTGCTTGGGGTTGCCATGGCCAAAGTGTAGAACCCTGCACTTGGCCTTGTTCAATCTCATCCCATTGGCCTCTGCTCACCTATCCAGCTTGCCAAGGTCCCTCTGCAGGGCTCTCCTACCCTCCAACAGCTCCACACCTGCTCCTAGCTTGCTGTCATCTACAAACTCACTGATGGTAGACTCAATCCCCTGGTCCAGACCAACAATAAAGATACTGAACAGAATAAAGATATTAGAACCTCTTGCTTCTCTGCAGAGATCTGAAATGCAAGGAGCTGGCTACTGGCTTCATCTACAAAGGTGTTTTCTGCCACCTCTCATAGAATCAGAGCCTTGCTCTCTTTTTCAGGAGTTAGTTCTTTCTCCCCCACATGCTCTGCCCATCTCACTCTCTCCTTCATCCCTCCATCTGGTGAGTACAAGTGGAACAGTGGTTTCTGGACCCCCCTGACTAAGCAATGTGCTACAGACAAGTGGGTAAGCACATAACAGTGTGAGCAGCTGAGTATGACACAGATATCTGAAGCTGAAAAACGGAATTTGGAGCAACCCAAGCAGGCAATTATTGCAATGACTGCACAGGAAACACCAGCACACAGCAGCAGCAAAGGCAGATGACTGATCACATTTGGCCTTTGGCCTGGACTTGCTCCAGATATCCAGCCACACACTTTCTGCTCAGTATCTCAGCGTGGGATCTCACAAAGGTGCTGCACGAACTGCAGAGTTGGTGTCCAGCCTGATGCAATCTTGGCTAATCATTTTCCCACAGCCACACATTGCAGCTCATGCTTCCTGAGTCCCACGATCACATCTCTCCTTCCCTTCCCCTTTTATCTTCGTCTTTCTCCCCCTTGCTTCCTTTTCCTATTCAAACGAAGCCCTGCTGCAGCACTGCCCTGTCCCCTGCCCTCCCAGACACATATTCATCAGTGGGTGTCAGTCAGCATGGCTGCACTGGCAGGAGACAAAGTGATGGCAGCTGAGAACCTGGCTCGTTTGAAATGCAGACATTCAGTCTTGCACCCTGTCTCTCCTCACTCCGAGCACTTTGCTTCTGCACTGGAGGTGGCTGCCTGCCACAGCACCTCCTCACCACTGCATTCCCTTCAAGCATGAACCATTCACAGGGCTCTCTCTGATGGCAAGAGTTAGGTGTGGGGTAAAAAGGGCCTGAATAGAATCATAGAAACATAGAATCAGAGAATCACAGAATCACAGAAGCAGAGAATAACAGAAACAGAGAATCAGAGGATCACACAATCAGAGAATCACAGAGTAACAGAAGCAGAGAATCACAGAGTAACAGATTCATAGAATGGCTTGGGTTGGAAGGGGCCTTAAAGAGCTTCTAGTTCCAACCTCCTGTCATGAGTAAGGACACCTTCCACCAGACCAGGTTGCTCAAGGCTTCATCCAACCTAGCCTTGAACACCTCCAGGGAGAAGGCATCCACAACCTCCCTAGGCAACCTGTCCCAGGTGTCTCACTACCCTTACTCTAAAGAATCCATCATAGCTCAAAGTTGCTGAGAACAGAAAGTGAAGAATCAACCCTTGCACAGGTCTGCTGGAATCACAGAATCATAGAATGGTCTGGGTTGGAAGGGACCTCCAAAGGTCAGCCAGTCCAACCCCCCTGCACTCAGCAGGAGCATCCCCAACTAGATCAGGTTGCTCAGAGCTCAGTGTCACAGACTCACAGAAACATGCAGGTGGGCAAAGCCCCTCAGGAGCACCAAGTCCAACCTAGAACCCTACTCACAAAGATTCACCTTACACCATAGCCCCAAGCACCACATCCAAACCACCCTGAAACACCAACCCTGGGGTTGGTGACTCTACCACCTCCCTGGGCAGCTCATTCCAGTCCCTGACCACTCTCTCCATGGAAAACCTCCCTAATGTGTTGCTGTGACACTGTTGTCAAGGAGCAACAACTCAGGTTGCTGCCCTGCACTGGCAGAGTGGCTACGCTGGGGTCTTTACACCCTCCTCAGCACTCAGCCCATGCTCTCAGGAGTGCTTTCTGCTGGACTTCCCATCAGTTTGGAAGCTGCCTGCCAGCAGCCCTGCTGCAGATGCCTATCACAGGCTGCAGCCTGGCAGGCTTGTCACCTTAACAAAACAATGGCTTAGCTCCAGCTCCAGGGTTTGCTCTCTCTGCGATGATCAAAGGGCTGCAAACAAAGGCACGGAGAAGGTCTCCCAGCCCAGTTGCTGCAGTGGCTGCGGACAATGGGCAAAGTACAGTAAGGCAGTGAAAGTGAAGAAGGACTGGCAGGGAAAATGATGCTTTTAGAGGCCCAGAGAAAACAGTCAGCTGATGAAAGGTGATTTACTGGCCCAGTCTGATCAGCAGAGACAGGCCTCACCAGGAGAGATTTGGCTGAGCTGTTTCATTTTGAGGGTTTTCCAACCTCTTCTACCTTATGACACTATGGCTGCAGCCCACTGCTCCTGCTTGCTCCCCACACCACAGAAACATCCAGGCTGGCAAAGCCCCTCAGGATCACCAAGTCCAACCTAAAAACCTTCTCTACAAAGCAAAGACCTCTACAAGACAAAGCCCCTCAGGATTGCCAAGTCCAAGCTATGAACCTTCTCTACAACGCAAAACCCTTCAGGATCACCAAGTCCAACCTATGAACCTTCTCTACAAGGCAAAGCCCCTCAGGATCACCAAGTCCAACCTATGAACCTTCTCTACAAGGCAAAACCCCTCAGGATCACCAAGTCCAACCTATGAACCTTCTCTACAAGGCAAAGCCCCTCAGGATCACCAAGTCCAAGCTATGAACCTTCTCTACAAGGCAAAGCCCCTGAGGATCACCAAGTCCAAGCTATGAACCTTCTCTACAAGGCAAAGCCCCTCAGGATCACCAAGTCCAAGCTATAAACCTTCTCTACAAGGCAAAACCCTTCAGGATCACCAAGTCCAACCTATAAACCTTCTCTACAAGATTCACCTTGAACCATATCCCCAAGCACCACATCCAAGCCACCCTTAAGCACATAACCATTGTAAGAGGCACGTTGGGCCCCTGGGTGCTGGAAGAAGCCTCTGGTGTTGTTCTGCTGTCAAGCAAACCTGGCTGCATTATCACTGTTATCCCAGGCTGACATCTTTCACTGCCTCCACCGTGCTCCAAGACAAAAGAGCCAGCTGAGACCGGGAACAAAGGAGAATACAGGGAAAAGGAGAGAATATGTCAAGCAAGAATAGTCTGGAAAGGGCCAAAAGTGGAAAGGGAAGTCTAATTCTAGCCTCATCTAGGGGGGAAAAAAAGTTTTTTGAGCAATGTAAACAAATCAGGAAATCCTGGCACTTACTCCAGTTCCGATTTGGCCAGGCACAGCAGCCCTTCCCCTCCGTCTGAGCTGCTGTTTGTGAATGAAATCCAGATTAGGTTATTCATTCAGCCCTGCCAGTCCCACAGATTCCAGGTTTCCTTTTGCCTATGGCACAACTTCAACCTTCAAATAATAACAATGATAATAAAAACCCCCAAAACAACCCAACCCATATGCATGTTATTAACTCTCCACATTCAAATGGAAATGGGATGCTATCAGAAATCTCTTTTTCTTTCCTTTTTTTCCCCCTTTTCCTTTTTTCTTTCCTTTTTTCCCCTTTTTTTTTCTTTTTTTCCCCTTTTCTTTTTCTTCTTTTTTCCCTTTCCCACCTCCCTTATCTTTTTCTTCCTTTTTTCCCTTTTTTTTCCCCTTCTTTTTGCCTTTTTTCCTTATTCTTCCTTCTTTTTTGGTCTTCTTTTTTCCTTCTTTTTTCCTTTTTCCCCCTCTTTTCCTTTTTTCTTTCTATTTTTTCTTTCTTTTTTCCTTTTCCTTTCTTTTTTCCTTTTTTCTTTCTTTTTTCCTTTTTCCTTTCTTTTTCCCTTTTTCCTTTCTTTTTTCCTTTTTTCTTTCTTTTTTCCTTTTTTCTTTCTTTTTTCCTTTTTTATTTCTTTTTTTCCTTTTTTATTTTTTTCCTTTTTTCTCCCTTTTCCCCCCTTCTTTTTTCCCTTTTTTTCCTTCTTTTCCTTCTTCCCCCCCTTTTTCCTTCTTTTTTCTTTTTTCTTATTTTTCCCCCTTTTCCCTTCTTTTTTCATTTTTTCCCTTTTTTCCTTACTTTTCCTTCTTTTTTTGCCTTCTTTTTTCCTTTTCCCCCCTTTTTTCCCTTCTTTTTTATGCCTTTTTTTCCCTTATTTTGCCTTCTTTTTTTCCCCTTTTTTACCTTTTTTCCTTATTTTGCCTTCTTTTTTTTTCCCCTTTCCCCCCCTTATTTTTTCCTTTTTTTTTCTTCTTTTTTTGCCTTCTTTTTTTTCCTCCTTTTTTGTTTTGCCTTCTTTTTTTCCTTTTTCCCCCCTTTTTT
>WAAF01006032.1:39277-72618 GCA_013400475.1 Tricholaema leucomelas
CCCGATTGTAAATGTTTTCTGGCTCATTTATGCTGTCTGTTCAGGGCAGGGAGGGGAGAGGGGATTGAGTATTGCTGCTCTTACCTCAGGCAGGGTTTTTCTATGCTCTAGTACGGGAACTGTTGGGGGCTAAAGCAAAGGATGGGTCAGAGGTGATGGGGAAAAAAAGCTACCTAGGAGAGGTGGAATTCATTGTGCAGCTCTAAGTGTCCAAAACACAGGAGTGTGTGCACCTTGTCCATGGAGACAAGAGAAAAAGGGATCTGGATCTACCGAGCAGCAGCAATGATGAGCTCTCTTTAGAAGTCTGCAGAGTGAATTGCAGGGAGTCAAGGAAAAAATCCCAGTCTATCCCAAACGATTTAGGCCTTATGCATGGATTGGGCTCAGGACTGAGGAGGCCAGCAGCAATTTCAGCCCTGCTCCGAGGTGGGCACACATGTCATGATGCAATTGAATTGTTGCCTCTGTGCCTGGCTTGTTCTCAGTCAAACCCCTGTGAAACGAAAGCATCAGAAAAGCTGCTGGAAATGCTGAAGAGCTGTCCTTGCTTTCCAGGGGGAGCCTTGGTTGCATCTCCACTGCTCTGTGTGTGAGAGCAAATGCACTGTGTGAGAGCGAAAAGAGAGGAGATGGTGCCTGCACAAACAGCTTTACTGTGTAGACTTGGTTTAAAGCAGCATTTCCCACCCCTGAAAATAGGAGATTATTCTGAAGCACTTCCATTTCCTGACTGTAATAATGACCTACCTCAGTCAGAATGGGCTGCCCAGGGAGGTGGTGGAGTTGCCACCCCTGGAAGTGTTCAAGCCAAGCCTGGCTGGGGCACTTAGTGCCATGGTCTGGTTGATTAGACAGGGCTGGGTGCTAGGTTGGACTGGATGAGCTTGGAGGTCTCTTCTGACCTGGTTGATTCTATGATTTTATGATTATATCTTCTGCTTGGAGATGATCAATGGTTGTGAGCCACCCTGAGCTAAACTGCTGTGATATTCCTCAAACAAAAGCAAGAAGTTCTTTACTCCAAGGGTGAGGGAGCACTGGAGCAGGCTGCCGAGTGAGGTTGTGGAGTCTCCTCCTCTGGAAGCTTTCAAAACCCACCTGGACATGCTCCTGTGCAACCTGCTGTGGGTGATCATGCTTTAGCAGGAGAGTTTGATTAGATGATCCCAGAGGTCCCCACTATGCTGTGACTCTCTGAAATCACAGTGAAAGCAAGATGTCTTCATTTTACTGTGACAATAGCAAAGCATCATGAGCCTCTTCTGGATTCTATGGTTCTGTGGTTCTATGATTTTAGGGTTCTATGATTCTGTTATTCTATGATTCTGTGATTCCATGGTTCTATGATTCCGTGATTCTATGGTTCTATGATTCCATGGTTCTATGATGCTATGACTCCATGGTTCTGTGATTCTGTGATTCCATGGTTCTATGATGCTATGACTCCATGGTTCTGTGATTCTATGATTCTATGGTTCTGTGTTCCATGGTTCTATGATTCTGTGATTCCATGGTTCTATGATTCTGTGGTTCTATGATTCTATGACTCCATCATTCTATGTTTCTGTGATTCTATGGTTCCTTGATTCCATGGTTCTGTGATTATATGATTCCATGGTTCTATGATTCTGTGATTCTATGGTTCTATGACTCCATGGTTCTATGATTCTGTGATTCCATGGTTCTATGTTCCATGGTTCTATGATGCTATGACTCCATGGTTCTATGTTCCATGGTTCTATGATGCTATGACTCCATGGTTCTATGATTCTGTGATTCTATGGTTCTATGAGTCTATGACTCCATGGTTCTATGATTCTGTGATTCCATGGTTCTATGTTCCATGGTTCTATGATGCTATGACTCCATGGTTCTATGATTTTGATGACCTTGCAGTATAAGATCCTGACTCCTTCCACATCAGTAGAGGCAGCAGCAGTGAGTCAACTATCCAGAACCAAGCACTGCAACTGCATTTCTGCATCCAAAGGAGGCATTCGTGGAGCCTGTCAAAATAAACTCAAACATTTTTGAGTTTGTTTTGGGGTTGGGTTTTTTTGTTTCATTTTCCTGCTGTTAGTGCTATAAAAACAATCAATCAACTTTTTTCCTTTTATTTTTTTCTTCATGCCAGGGTACAGTTAATGACAAAAGAAGAGATCTGAAGAGAAATGAAGTTACAGACCCATCTCTGCCTGCCTTCTGGAAAAACCCCACCATAAAGCAGCACATGTGGAGGAGCACTCAGAGGAGTGCTTGCTAAAGCTGTAGATGGTACATCTCTGTTAGCCTGTCAAGGGGAAACTGCAGCAGTGCTATTAATTTCAGGCTGTTGTTGTAACCTGCACAGTGCTGCATCCTCCAGCGTGCAAAAGAAGGGAAACAGGTGCTCCATCTCCTCAGCATCTGGTTTGGATGACCACAATGCTCCAAACACCTGCACTTTGCAGTCCTGCCAAGCCTTGCCTGCTATTGTATCAGGCAGGAGTGGGCTGCCTGTAGCAGTAAAAGACCTTGTTTATCAATTGCACCAGAGGAACGCGGCTTGGGAGGAGGGGACAGAGCAAACAAACCCAAAGCCACACAACAACCCACCCAGCAGGAAATAAAACCTGTTTGAA
This sequence comes from Tricholaema leucomelas, assembly GCA_013400475.1. Classification (NCBI taxonomy): domain Eukaryota; kingdom Metazoa; phylum Chordata; class Aves; order Piciformes; family Lybiidae; genus Tricholaema lacrymosa; species Tricholaema leucomelas. The sequence goes on from WAAF01006032.1 coordinate 41,902, forward strand.
CGCCTGGGCCATGGAAGATCCGGGGTTTGGAGGGGTTTTTATGCAGAGAGGGGAAAAGGGAAAGCAGCCTTGTGGCAGGTTTTCCTGCCTGAACAGAGAGTTGGCAGTTGGGTTAAGAGAGTGGTAACTTTTCAGTATCAGGTCTCAGGTTTTAGGACTGGAAGAGGAGCTGCAGTTTCCCATTTGAATAGGGGATTGGTTTTGCAGGCTGTGCTGAGCTTACCCTCTGTAGCTGTGACTATAAACAGGATGATTCACATCTTACTAAGGACAGATTTAGGGCCATTTAGCATTAAAACTGAAACATTGCCCAGAACCTTCGATATTACAGCTTATTCTATTTTAGGTTTCCACCTCAGGGCTGGCAAAGTCATCTCCCCGAAGGTGGAACAAGCAATACGTTCAGGGCAAGAGGCTGTAGCAGAAGCTGTAACGTGAGCTGGCCCGGGGAAGTCAGCTCTACCTTTACAGCCTTACGACCAGGCAGACTTTAGGACCTTTTTAAGATGACAAATGACTCGATATTAAAGCAAAGCAGTGGCAGATGGTCTACCTAGATCCCTGCCCTGCAACTTGCAATACTTTTCTTTCCTGCCTTTGTGAAAGCTGCTTAGTTCAAGGGCATTTTACCTGCAAACGCAGGGCGGTTGGGCTCGGGCGGTCCCGTCCCGTCCCTTTGCCGTCAGCACCAACTAGCGACAGGCGAGCGGCACTGCGGCAGGGCTTGGGCGGCTGAAGCCCACACTGAGCTCTTCAGGCAAAGTCGTTTACGGTGAGGAAAAAGCTTGCCTTGCCTCCCTTCCCGAACCGGAGCTAGTCCTCTGGTCTCAAAATATCTGCCAGACTAGACCTGGATGCCAAACTGCGCCAGGGCAGGTTTAGGCTGGATGCGAGGAAGAAGTTCTTCTTCACAGCAAGAGTGATTGGCATTGGAATGGGCTGCCCGGGGTGGTGATGGAGCCACCATCCCTGGAGGGGTTTAAGAGGAGGCTGGATGAGGCACTCAGTGCCATGGGTTAGTTACTGAGAAGGGTTAGGTGATAGGTTGGGCTCGACGATCCTAGAGGTCCATTCCAACCTGGTTGATCCTGTGAATGTCCTGTCCCTTGGCTTCGCTTTCAGAGCACGGGGGAAGGGGGGAAGTTGGTACCAAGCTGGCTTTGCACGGGAAAAGCTCTCCTGAGGTTGGCATGAAGAGCACTTGGCTGGCAGGAAATACTTTTGCGGGGTGGTGGACAGGATGATAGAAACAGATAAAGAAAATCTGACAGTGCTTATGCAAAAGGTTAGAGCCATTAAGTACTTGAGTGGAGCACATAAAGGGACACCTGCAAGGCAGCATATGGAGCGCTGGATAGTGTTAGATAACAGCTTCTTTCTTTTGTAGCTTGCAGCAATCCATCTGACTTCCCAGCTTGCTACATCTCACACATAAATGCCAGCGTTTAAGATCCGCAGCTACCCATTCAGATGAATGATGATGGCAGAAGACATAAAGCTGAAACAGGAAAGAGAAAATAGAGTGGGAAAACGAGAATAGATGGCAAATATTGTTACAGTCATCAAAGGGTTGATATACAGCACAGGCATGCACCCACCGCTGCTCTCCAGGGACAGGGTTACAGGCAGAAACTCAGGCTCAGAGGTGTTGCTGCAGTAGTGAAATTACATGGGGGGGAGGGAAAAAAAAAATCCTTGCAGTTCCATACAGCTTTTAATTTCTTTCTTTTTCATTTCAGTCTAGGCAGATTCATCTCAGATTCACTCTGGTTCCACAGAGACCACTATGACTCATTGCATATTTGGATAAAGAATGGGGAATCTTATTTCCAACATATGAAGCCATTGCTGAATTCAGTCCCAGGCCTGGATGAAGTTCTTCTCTTGCTGGCCCCTACCTGCAAATTATGAACTTTAAGGCTAAGATGAAATATATCCCAAATATTATAGACGGGGAGAGGGAGAGAAAGGTTTGAGGAACTGTACTGCTAACTGGTGGAAACTCTGGTTTAAACTCACAGAATCATAGAATCAAGCAGGTTGGAAGAGACCTCCAAGCTCAGCCAGTCCAACCTAGCACCCAGCCCTAGAAAACCAGACCGTGGCACTAAGTGCCCCAGCCAGGCTTGGCTTCAACACCTCCAGGGATGGTGGTGACTGCACCACCTCCCTGGGCAGCCCATTCCAATGCCAATCACTCTCTCTGCCAACAACTTCCTCCTAACATCCAGCCTAGACCTCCCCTGGCACAACTTGAGACTGTGTCCCCTTATTTTGTTGCTGCTTGCCTGGGAGTAGAGATCAACCCCTCCTGGCTACAAACCTCCCTTCAGGTAGTTGTGAACTCAGCAGTCTACAGAGCACTCCTAATAGTCAAGCTGTGATTGGAGGCTGCAGAACCTTCATTCAAATTGGTGAGATGATGCAGCTGCACTCAAAGCTTTGTTAAACCAACTTCTGATCCCCAGGGATTGAGCACACTGGCTTCGGCTTGCACAGCCAGGAAAATCCTGTTCTTAGCAAGGACCACTTACTTACTCCTGGTAATGATTAAATGGGTTGCACAGGATCATTTGAAAAGTGGTTTGTTTAAATACCATTTATTTGAAGGCCATTAAGTCTCTGCAGTTCAAGGGTAGCAAGGGAGATAATGTCAAGGCAATGATATCACAGCTCTGGTTTATGACACCAACTGCCCCATAGATCATACTTTGTACATGGTTTAGGTGTGGAGAAAAGCTATTCCATGAATCCATCTTATCTTTCACCTTCTGCCAAGACAGTTCATATGAAGACAGTGTACCCAGGTGGGCAGGAGAGCCAATGGCATCCTGGGCTGGACCAGGAAGTGTGGCCAATAGGACCAGGGAGGTTCTTCTGCCCCTGTGCTCAGCACTGCTCAGGCCACACCTTGAGTGCTGTGTCCAGTTCTGAGCTAATCAGTTCAAGAGAGATGTTGAGGTGCTGGAAGGTGTCCAGAGAAGGGCAGCAAGGCTGGGGAGGGGCCTGGAGCACAGCCCTGTGANTAACCTGGCTGATTCTGTGATTCTGTGAATTGGGTGGCAGAGCTCTAGTTGCATGAATTCCAGCCAGGATCTTTTTACCCATGATGTGCCCAAAAAGTGAATAAAATGAAATAAAACAAAATAAAGTAAAATACAATAAAATAGCAGTGAAAGTAGGGTTCAGCAGAGAGCTCCTCAGGACCCTATCTGCACCACATCCTGCCATTCATCCTCAGGCGCCAGCGCCTTGGAACTCACTGAGTCAAGGGGAGCCTTGCCTGACAGAGAACCACAAGGTTACATCCTCAGATTGTTGGAGTTCCATGAGTGTAACTGAGCAGAATTTCCTTTGAAATGAAGACAAAACCCCTTGTGAGGTTAAAAAGTGAATCTGAATGTTGCATTTCGCAGTCTCCAGCTCTTGCCTTGGGTCTCCTTTTCAGAAAGACAGACCTGGATGTGAACCAAAATCTTTTCAGCACCTCATCATTATTAACTCAGCACTTCTGTGTGAATGAGAACTTTCTAGTCCTCAGCAGGCAGGCAGGCAAAGCCAAATCAGTCAGGGCATGCTTGGCACATCTACTACAGCAAAGGGAGGAGGATGGAGGAGCTTTAAAATGGGGCATCAAAATATAAAGAATTCATTTTGCCCCCTGGCCTATCAGAGGACACCACTGAGAAGAGCCTGGCCCCTTCTGCTTGACACCCACCCCTCAGATGTTTACAAACACTAAGAAGATCTCCTCTATTTCCCAGAGAAGTTTGATGGATGGATATTCAGACATTCATTTTAGCAGACTTGCTGGCTCTCTACTCACCTTCCTCATGAGCATCTCATGGGTTGTGTTATTGTCTTATTAAATCATTTGTCTTAAGAAGAAGCTCTTCCCAGAGACAGTGATTGGCATTGGAATGGGCTGCCCAGGGAGGTGGTGGAGCCATCCCTGGAGGTGTTTAAAAGGAGGCTGGATGAGGCACTTATTGCCATGGTTTAGTTAATGTGAATGGTCAGGTGATAGGTTGGACTCCATGATCTCAGAGGTCTTTTCCAACCTGCTTAACTCTGTGATTCTGTGATCTCTGTGGATTGTGCCCTCCACCCCCAGAGCAGTAAATCTTGTTTCATGCTCCCTTCTCTAAACTGAAAATCCATCTCCCTCTCCAGCTCCACAGGCAGGGTGTTTTAAAGGCCACTCAGCCCACTTCATCTCCCTTATTCATTTTCAGGTGCGTTGGGAGATGTTCCTACCTAGGACAGCTTTGTGTTACCTTCCTGGGTAGTAGAAGAGAATTCTTTGAGGAAAGAAGTGATCAGGCATTGGAACAGGCTGTCTAGAGAGGTGGTGGAGTCACCACCCCTGGAGGTATCCAAGCAATGTGTGTGCATGGCCCTTGGGGACATGACTTAGTGGCCATGATGGTGTTGGGAGTTGCAGAGAGCGAAAAGGTCCTCCCTCAGCCTCCACTTCTCCAGACCTATTCTCCAGACCCTTCAGCAGCATCATTGCCCTTCCCTGGACAAACCCAAGTCTGTCTTAGGCAGCCTCTAAAAAGCAGGAAAATACAAACCAGGGCCTGTTTTCAACCTCCTTTTCTTGCTCACACAAACAAAGCTCTGCTGGGTTGTTTGGGACAGATTTGCAGCTTGGGCCAAGCAGATTTGCCAAGCAGCCTTTTCACTACCCTAATGAAAATCAGCCCCACTTAAGCAATCAACAAGACTCATCCTGCTATTTCTATGTGCTCACTAGCAAAGAAGGTGAGCTGAGGAGCTCTGTCTACGAGATGTCTGTGGGGGATCCAGGGTGTCCTTCTAACAAACCGTGTTCCAACAGGCTTTTTGGTACCCTGCCACATTCCAGTGTTTTCCCTTGTGAAAGAGAGACATGCAGCAGCACATCCTCCTGCACACCAACCCAGGAGCTGTTCATAAGGGCCCTAAAGAAGGGATGGGTGAAATTGTTTTGTCTGATTTCCAACCCACTTGAATCTTGTGGGCTTTAGAGTTCACCAGCCTCCGATGGGTGTTTGGTTTGCATTCCTCCCAGGTGAGGCTGCAAGGGTGGAGTGAAGCAGAGAGAGGTCTTGGATGAAAAATGGGCCAGAGGAGACAAACAAAAACCCAAAGAGACAATGAAAACAGGAGGAAACAAAACAGTTCTTTAAGTGAAGCACAGCTGGTAGGTAGCCTCTGTAGGGCATCTCATCGTGTGGGGCTGACAAAGCCAAACACAGTTGGGTTCATGTCGGTGAGGTTCAGGGGAGCAGGGCCAGCTAGGGGGTGAAAGAGGGAAAGAAAGGAGGAAAAGCAGCTGGACTTCATAGAACCATGGCACAGTTGGCTTCCCCAGCTCAACAGATTGGTGTAGTCTATGCAAGCAAACTGGTGATGGGATAAAGATGGAAATACTGAAAGCAGAGAGAAGAGAGATTGAGAAAGGAGTTTGGTTCTTGGGATGGGATTTAATTAGGAGGACAGGGGGTGCATGGAAAGGTAAGGAAAGGAGAGGAATCATGGGAGAAACTCCAATGGCAAGGAAAGAGGAGGGAAGGAAGAGGGGAGGTACAAAGAATAGGGGTGCTGGCTGGAGGAAGATGTGGTGAAATGCCTATCAGCCACTGCAGTGCCATGGTTTCTCCTGCAGTCATGCAGAGCTGTCACCAGCTGGGCAGGGTCACAGGGACCCTTTGGAAGCTTTGTATTTCTCTCTGAATGCCCATCTTCCTTGGGAGAACCAAAAGCTTCTGCTGAACTAGATGAACTGGATGATGGCAATGCTTGCAGAAATCTCTTCTCAGATTCTAGGAGGGAAAACTCTAATGCAGCCTCTTGCATGAGCCCCAAAAAGCCAGCTCCAGGTGGCTCTTTTTCCCCCTTCACCATGGCCTGGATTCTCCAGGCAGCACATATGGCAGAGCAGCAAAATGAATTTACTTCCATTCCTGGAGGGCTTGCCAGAGCTCCCATCAGAGAAGGGCAGAGATGGAGAGATAGCATAGCCTTCCTTCATCATCTTCCTCTTCCTTCCATCTTCCAGTGGGACAGGAGCAAAAGGACACAGCTTCAGACACCCCCAGGTCACCCTCTGCACCCTCCTGCAGCCCAAGAGCTGCAGCCCAAGAGCTGCAGGAAGATCCCCACCTCCCCTGCTCCCCTTCTCTGAGCTGCCCCGGGGCCAGTGCCGCTCTGCACCACCCTCGTTGCCAACCTATATTTAGCGAGAACATTGAGTTCCCAGCTAGTACAGCAGGAGCTGTGGGTGTTGTGTGTGCTGTGGGACACGTGCCTGGTGCTGGGGAGATCACTTCTCAGTAGCAGGAGTGCCATCAGCAGCTGGGCAGGGGATGTGAGGCAACCAAACACTAAAAGAGTGAGCACTTTTTTGGCAGGCTGCAAGCAGAGTTCTTGCATCACTGCCAGCATTTGGCTTTGCTGGGAAGGGCAGAGCAGGCACCTTGCTGCTCTGCTGTCTCACCTGCAGCTTCCACTCTTCCTTGGCACATGACTGCCCTGAGTGTCACAAAGAGATCAGAGCCTTCCTCTGCCCTGCAGGAGTGCCAGGCTGCCCTTCACAGCAGGGCAGCTGTAGCTTGGAGATAGGAAACATTTCCTTGTTCAAAGAGTGGTCAGGGATTGGCACAGGCTGCCCAGGGGAGTGGTGGAGTCCTCATCCCTGGAGGTGTTCCAAAATTATATAGACATGGGGACAAGTTGTGCCAGGGGAGGTCTAGGCTGGATGTTAGGAGGAAGTTGTTGGCAGAGAGAGTGATTGGCATTGGAATGGGCTGCCCAGGGAGGTGGTGGAGTCACCATCCCTGGAGTGTTCAAGCCAAGCCTGGCTGGGGCACTTAGTGCCATGGTCTGGTTGATTGGCTAGGGCTGGGTGACAGGTTGGACTGGGTGAGCTTGGAGGTCTATTCCAACCTGGCTGATTCTATGGTTTAGTGGGAATGGTGGTGCTGGGTAGATGGCTGGATTTGATCTGAGAAGTCTTTCCCAAGCTTAATCACAGGCTCACAGGAAATTAGGAGTTGGAAGGGACCCAAGGAGATCATTGAGTCCGACCCCCCTGCCACAGCAGGACCACACAATCTAGCTCAGGTCACAGAGGAACACATCCAGACAGGCCTGGAAAAGGCTCCAGAGAAGAGGGACTTCACAGTCTCTCTGGGCAGCCTGTGCCAGGGCTCTGAGACCCTTCCAGGAAAGTTCCCCCTTGTGTTGAGCTGGAACCTCCTGTGCTGCAGCTTCCATCCACTGCTTCTCTGATTCTCGTGCCACAGCCAACAGTCAGTTTGCAGCTTTCTGGTGGGATACAAATGAGAAATGGCAACAGAGGAGGTGCAGTAAGAGAACAAATGTTAATGAGATCATTTCCTACTGTCATTATCTTACAGAATCACAGAGTGTCAGGGCCTGGAAGGGACCTCCAAAGCTCATCCAGTCCAATCCCCCTGCCAGAGCAGGATCTCCTAGACCAGATCACACAGGAACACATCCAGGCAGGTTTTCAGTATCTCCAGAGAGGGAAACTCCACAACCCCCCTGGGCAGCCTGTTCCAGGGCTCTGTCACCCCCACAGGGTAAAAAATTCCTCCTCATGTTTCCATGAAACTTCCTATGCCTCAGCTTCCACCCATTGCCCTTTGTGCTGCCATCAGGCATCACTTAGCAGAGCCTGGCTCCAGCCTCCTGGCACTCACTCTCTACCTGCCTTCTACATTCACTTACTCTCAGAGATAATCCCCAGCATTTAGTGTAATGACTTTTGGTGTAGAATACTTTGGCTGGTATTTTTAAAGCAGAAAAACAAGCTTATCAGGCAGGATTCCTCAGGCTCTTGCAACTGCAATTAAAATGCTTGCAGGAAAGGGGGAAAAAAAAAAAGAGACTCAAAAAAAGAGAGAGGAAACAAAAGAGAGAAAGGATAATTATGTGTTAGATTTCTGATGACATGCTCATGGCCTGCATGGTTTTCTGGATGCAGAACCCCTCCTGCTCTCACTCACCTCATGTGATAAAATCTGCCAGATGAAAGCATCATGATGCTTCCACAAGTTCTCCAGAGCAGGAGCTCCAAACCACTTTATTGGTTGTTTGAGGGTTTATATTTAGCCTTTTGAATGAAAGTTTTTAAATGACCTTTGCTTATCAGAAACTTTTTGAGATGGCAGGAAAAAAAATACTCTCCCTTTCCTTTGTCCTGTTTGATTAATGGCAAACAATATCTTGGGCTGCAGCAGGAGATGTGTGGCCACTAGGTCGAGGGAGGTGATTCTCCCTCCCTACTCTGCTCTGCTGAGACCCCAGCCGGAGTACTGCATCCAGTTCTGGAGCCCCCATTGCAAGAGGGATGTGGAGATGCTGGAGAGTGTCCAGAGCAGGGCCAGGAGGATGCTCAGAGGGCTGCAGCAGCTCTGCTGTGAGCACAGACTGAAAGAGTTGGGGCTGTGCAGGATGCAGAAGAGAAGGCTCCCAGGGGACCTTCTTGTGGCCTTCCAGGATCTGAAGGAGGCTACAAAAAAGCTGGGGAGGGACTTTTGAGGCTCTCAGGGAGTGCCAGGACTGGGGGGAATGGAGCAAAGCTGGAGGTGGGGAGATTCAGATTGGATGTGAGGAGGAAGTTGTTCAGCATGAGAGTGGTGAGAGCCTGGACTGGGTTGCCCAGGGAGGTGGTTGAGGCCCCGTCCCTGGAGGTGTTTAAGGCCAGGCTGGATGAGGCTGTGGGCAGAGCACTGGCACAGGCTGCCCAGAGAGGTTGTGGAGTCTCCTTCTCTGGAGCCTTTCAAGGCCTGTCTGGATGTGTTCCTCTGTGCTCTGAGCTAGATTGCATGGTCCTGCTGTGGTGGGGGGGTTGGACTGGATGATGTCTGTGGGTCCCTTCCAACCCCTGACATCCTGTGATCCTAAAAGCAGACCTAAGAAATCATGGAAGCTGTCTGATGCTGCAGCTCTTCACACCTCCTGCAGCTACTTTTCGACCAAAGGCGTTGCCTCAGACAGCCCAGGGAGATAAAAGTACTCACTGCTGGGCTCCTCAAAAGGAGCAGACACCACTTACTGCTGCCCTCTGCCTATGTCCTACTTCTCACAGCAGCCACCAAGGATCACTCCTGACCTATCAGGATGTGTCTGTGGCACCATTCCAGGCAAGTAAACAAGGCTGGACAGTTTGGGAATAGCAGAGCGGGAAGGGTTTAGAAGCTCCATCGTGAGCTGTCTCCTTCATTGTGTTAGCGACTGAACCACCCAGTGCTTGTTTCCTCCCAATAGCAGCCCTGTAATTGTTTCCTCTTGTCTAGTTCATTTTTAGAAGTGCTTTAATTTGGCCCATTGTTGACCCTGCTGGTTTAGTCTATTACAGCTTTACACACACATGGGCAAAAAACAACAGCACCTCACTTCCTGCCTTCCATCAGCCTCCAGAGTAACTCTCAGGACAGCACACACAAGGGGCCAGGAAAGAGAGATTGGAAGCTGTGGTGCTATCACCCAGGGACGTGGTGGAGTCACCATCCCTGGAGGTGTTCAAGGAAAGACTGGATGAGGCATTTAGTGCCATGGTTTAGATGACTGGATCGGGCTGGGAGATAGGTTGGGCTGCATGAGCTTGGAGGTCTCTTCCAACCTGGTTGATTCTATGATTCTGTGATACCACAGTGGCAGTCTAGAAGGCCTACATTGAGATAATACTTCCTAGTTCAATCTAAGCTCCCTCAGCATTTCATAGAATCATTAAGGTTGGAAGAGACCTTTCAGATCATGAAGCACAACCTTCAACTCAGCATCTCCATGACCACTGGACACAGGACGGGGGGACAGGCTCTGCTCACTTGGTTCTTGGGACAGGACAAGCAGCAATGGATGGAAGCTGCAGCACAGGAGGTTCCAGCTCAACACAAGGGGAACTTCTTTCCTGGAAGGGTCCCAGAGCACTGGCACAGGCTGCCCAGAGAGGCTGTGGAATCTCCTTCTCTAAAGACTTTCCAGGCCTGTCTGGATGTGTTCCTGTGTGCCCTGAACTAGATTGTGTGGTCCTGCTGTGGCAGGGGGTTGGACTGGATGATCTCTTCAGGTCGCTTCCAACCTCTGACATCCTGTGATCCCATGCTGCTCTTTAGAGAGCAAATCCATTCATCAAGGCTCTGTCTGTGTGCTGGTGTGCCCTGAGAGTAACTGTGGCAGCTTCTCCCTGCCCTCTGTGCCACTTGGTATGACTACAGCACTGTTTGCCCATCCACACGTGCTTCAGGACGTTTGGCAGCCTGTGCCAGGACATCACAGCCAGTGCTGTGTCACTCGGATGCCTTTGGGTGCATTAAACAGCACAGTGCAACCAAGCAGAAAGGCTGATGTGACATTTCTCAATGGGAAGCGTTTATCTCTGTCCCATCAGTGTTTAATTGCCTTGCAAACCACTCGGGGCTCCTCAAACATTAAACGGAGAGACCTCTGGCAGGCAGTGACACTTTGCACCTTTAAGTAGACTTGTTCCTAGGAGAAATGATCAATGAACGATCACAGAACCACAGAGGTTGGAAGGGATCCCCCAAGGATCACCTGCTGCAACTTTTCTAGGTGATGGTGGAGTTGAAAGGAGCTGGCCCAGCACCCTGGCAAGCTGAGGCTTAAAACCACCCAGTGTGGGGGGGATCCATTGCTTCCCCTGGGAGATATACACTGCTTATGAACAGTGGCATTCACCTTTGGCTTCTCCTATCTATAGCACTGAAGGAAATCATGCTAAGCAGGCTAAAAATATTAGTGGTGTTAGACAGTGACCTCTCCACCCATATTACTTTGCCTTCCTTTATCCCAGCCTGTGCTTTGGAGTCACACAGCTCACACATCATAAGCTGGTGAGTAACTGTCACCAACACATTGAGCAGCACAGCTCATGCCAATCGTGTGCTGTTTGTTTTCTTGTCCTCTCCCCAAGAGGAGAGGCACACAGCAAAGGGATTAGGCTTGCTACAGAGTTCTGGCCTTTGTCCTTTTTGCCTTCCATTTGTTTTATTTTATACACACACACACTACTGCATGGATCTAAGACTACCCCACAGGCTGGAGTACAGAGCACAGGTCTAAAAGGATGCAGAGCACATGGATTCCACATGTCTCCAGCTACCACAAGCCATCTATTTCCTGGTGGACCACAGGAACAACTAAAAAAGAAGACTTGCTCCCTTCTTGTGGGACTGTGGAGTGCCACAAGAAGGGAGCAAGAGAAATCAAGATCCCTGACAACTTCCTGTTTGTCTTTGCCTGCTCACAGGGTTGCAGGAAATTATTTATTTACCCCTCTGTAAAGCAGCCTCCACTGCCTCCCAAACACCCCTCCAGGATGGCATGAGGCAAAATAACTTCCTGATCCCAAACCTGTTGACTACTTTATGCCCCAGGCTGAACCCCCCAGCACATCCTTTTCTTACTGCAAGCAGTGTGTATTGCTGCAAGAAGAAATGGTTTTAAGCCCAAACCATGCTGGGAGCCAATCTTAACATCAAAGAAGAAGGAAAAAAAACCTTTGATGTCTGCAACCAGCCAGCATTAGTGTGGCACAGCTCATCTTGTGAAGCACAGGGATCTACTTTCTCTGCTGCTCAGAAGGCTCAAAAATTAAGCAGCCAAAGCCTGATGGCTCAAAAGTTGACCTATATGGTCTCTTCTCACAGGTAACTGGAGACAGGACAAGGGGGAATGGCCTCAAGCTGAGGCTGGGGAGGTTTAGATTGGGCATCAGGAAAAGTTTTCCATGGAGAGAGTGGTCAGGGACTGGAATGAGCTGCCCAGGGAGGTGGTGGTGGAGTCACCAACCCTGGATGTGTTCAAGGGTGTTTTGGATGTGGTGCTTAGAGCTATGGTTTAAGGTGAATCCTGTAGAGTAAGGTTCTAGGTTGGACTTGGTGATGCTGAGAGGCTTTGCCAGCCTGCATGTTTCTGTGAGTCTGTGATTCTGTATGCTGGGTTCATCACCCCTTGCCATATAATCCCATCCATATATCTATCTTAAAAGTTATTTTGGATCCTTACCCATACAATTCTCTTAGGAAGGCCACTTCAGGAGAGACTGTTTCAATGACTGGAAAGCATTTTCTAATAGAGCTGATCCCTGTAGGGCAGGCAAGATGCAAGAAATGGGCCCCAACGTGCCAGACACTTGGAAGAGAAGCTGAGGGCATTTTTGATAATCCTCAGCACCCCTCAGGAGTTTATTCAGAGGTCAATTTGTCTTCTGCAAGAGTGTCTTAGAAGCATGTAGCAAATTGCTGCTCTACCCTAAATGCCAGTCCCAGGTGAGTGAAGTTTAGGGTGCAGTGCATCTGGTTAGTACCTGATGCTCCATGTAACAGCACGTTACAGTACCAGCCTCAACTCTTCTTCTACCAGCTCTGCAGGTCCTCCTGAAATAATCTGCACTGCAAACAGAAACAGCCACACTTTTATTACTTAAACCACTCCTTTCAGCTCTCATTGTCACCATGACAAACTGGCTTCCACAAAAGAAAAAAGCAACAACAAGCACAACAAACCTCTGCCTCTAACACAAACAAACGAACGGGAGGGTCACGAATCCTCCAAAATAACAATGCTGCAGGTCTATTTTGGTCATTCTCTTGGCAGGGCAATGTGGAAGCTTCTCTCAGAATGAACTGCTTCCAAGTTTCAAGGGAACAGGTCATAAATAGATCGCTCAGGAAGCTCACCAAGTTTGGGGACGCTAGGGAGAAAGTTGCTCATTAAAGGCAAATCCGAAGGTGCGGCAGCAGGGGACTTGCTGCCCAAACAGGGCACCAGCTTGTTTCTCTTTCTTAACTCCCTGTGTTGGCTTTCCCCATCCCCTGAATTAAATCCCCTTCCCTTAGCAGAGACTTTATCTCCAGAGCCAGAGATAGCCTTTGAGGCAGGCAAGGAGAATACACAGCACAATAAAGGCCATAGAGGTCTTTGTGATGACAACAGGAAAAGCTCAAGGAAGAAAAGAGAGTAGCGCTGAAGGATGTGTGCCAGAGAGAGACAGAGGAGGGAGGGGATGCTGGAGTCAGAGAGGGAAGAAGGTGAAGGAGTCCTGGAAGTCCCTGTTATTTCAAGAGATGGCACAGATAGGCAGGGAGCAGACTACAGAGAGCAGCCACTGACCTTTCGCAAGCTTCATGTTACAGCACAGCACCCACAAGGCTGAGCAGCCTCCAGCAGCACCTCAAGACCCCCTTGCCACCTTGTACACAACACTCACCTTCCACAGCCTCCTGTTTTAACCCCCCTGCCAACCTCCCCGTTATTCAAGCAGGCACAAAGGACAGCAGGAGGAAAGGACTTGGTGATTTCTACACCAAAACATGGCAATTCATCTTTAACCACTGTGGAAGGAAGCAACATGGAAGCCTGAAGCGTTTCCAACTTTCCTTTTCTTATCAGAAGGGAAAAGATAAACATAGAACTCATTCCATTACCAGGAAATAATTTGCAGAGGACAGAAATTTTGTGGGAAGACTTTCTCTTCCTTTTCACAACCTTTATGTTTTGCCTACCAAAGAAAATGAGCCTCTGGATTTCAGGTTCTTCTTTTTTTTTTTCCCCTTATAATATTGTTTTTNATTTCATCTGAGTGAGAATTTCATTGCCTCCCAGACAAAATGGTTCCAAATGGACAAGAAAAAAAATAAAGAACAAAAATAAGGGTCCCAAATCCTCAAAACCAACAGTGTCTGCCAGCTCAGAGTGGAGCCATACTGGAATCTGCTCCACTGCTCCACTGCCTGGGACTTGTGGTCCAAAAGGAGATGTCACAGTCTCACAGTCTCACCAAGGTTGAAGGAGACCTCACAGATCATCAAGTCCAGCCTGTTACCACAGAGCTCAAGGCTAGACCATGGCACCAAGTGCCACGTCCAATGCTGCCTTGAACAGCTCCAGGGACGGCGACTCCACCTCCTCCCTGGGCAGCCCATTCCAGTAGCCAATGACTCTCTCAGGGAAGAACTTTCTCCTCACCTCAAGCCTAAATTTCCCCTGGCACAGCTTGAGGCTGTGTCCTCTTATTCTGGTGCTGGCTGCCTGAGAGAAGAGAGCAACCTCCTCCTGGCTACAACCACCCTTCATGGTATGTCTGCCATGCCTGGGTTAGCTTTTAAGGCTCTATTTAGAAGCAGTGAAGAGATATGGGCACTGATCTGGGGTTCAGTTCATCTCATTCAAAGGCACATGTCTAACACAGGCCAGATCTGGGGTTCAGTTCATCTCATTCAAAGGCACATGTCTAACACAGGCCAGAGGAATTCCATGTGCAGGTGTGCAGGGTGATTTCCAACCACTTTCCTACAGGGCTGCAGCTTGGGCAGATGGGAGCTGTGCTGGTGTAAGCAGAGGTGAGGTGCTCCAGCAGGTTAATGAAGAGTGCCACACAGAATGGCTTGGGTTGGAAGGAACCCCCAAAGGTCAGCAATGTGCTCTTGTGGCCAGGAGGGCCAATGCCATTCTGGGGTGGATTAGAAGGGCTGTGGCTAGTAAGTTGAGATAGGTTCTCCTGACCCTCTAGTATGCCATGCTGAGGCCACATCTGGAGTACTGTGTCCAGTTCTGGGCCCCCCAGTTCAAGAGGAACATAGAACTGCTTGGGAGAGTCCAGCACAGAGCCACAACAATGATGAAGATGCCACAAAGACAATGAACATCCAGGCCAACCCCCCTGCAGTCAGCAGGGATATCCTCCCCTAGATCACTTGGGCAATTCTCTTGGCAGAGCCAGAAGTTGCCCTCTCACCCTACATGTGCATATTAAACCAGGAGAAGGCACAAAGTGATTGGCATTGTAAAGCTTCTGACATTAGTCACAGGAAGAGAGCAGCACATTCAAACTTGTCATGTTATTAATAGCACAAACCAAACGTTAAGCAGGAAGCTTTCCCTCAAAGGATCCTAGGAAGAGCTTCTGGAGGCTGGAGTGAAGTCACCTTGCCAGGCAGTCATTCTCCTGTGGAAACTCAGCACCTTGCTGGCAGCAACACTACCCACTTATTTGAGACAGGAAGTGGGAAATGCTCCATGGAATTGCAGGAATAATCTCTGTGGCTACAGCAAGGCTTTGACGTGGCATTTGGTCAGGTCACACCTTTAATAGCTCTGTTATTGTGACAAGTGTTCTGCCACTCTCTACAGCCCCAGTGGGCAACGTCTTTTCAGCTGAGTGGTGGTATCTGCAGCAGGAGTGCTGCTGCTCCAAACACCAGCCGAGGCACGGGTTCCAGGCTGACTCAGAGGGGCTATACTGGCATGCTACAGCTCAGACACCACTCCCTACACCATGTGTTACCCCTACACCATGTGTTACTTGGGCATCTCCCCCTCAGAAGAGCACCACTGTCAAATTCCTTAGTTTGAGAGCTGAAGAAGCAGCAATGCATAGAGTGTGAAATCCTCCTCCGGGTCAGCTGGAGTCGTTGTTCATTCTTAGCTCACTCTTCTGATCTAGGCAGGCTGCAAAACAAAACCAAACCAGAAAGTGGTGCAGGTTCTGCAAGATTTCAGCCCACATTTTGTTGTAGTCTGGACTGACCACGGAATCCCAGAATGGGTTGGGTTGGAGGGGACCTTAAAGATCATCTGGTTCCAACCTCCTATCATGGTGTCTTAGGTTTAGCCAACTGAATCTGCTTTCTTGTCAGAGCAGATTGTGTCAAAGCAGGACACACAGGCAGGGACACCTCCTACCCATCCAACCCGGCCTTGAACACCTCCAGGCTTGGGAACCTCATAACTTCTCTTGGCAACCTGTTCCACTGCCTCATCATCCTCATGGTGAACAATTTCTTCCTAATGTCTAAACTAAACTGAGCTTCTTTCAGTGTGAAGCCATTACCCCTCGTCCTATTACTACATGCCTGTGTAAGAAGTCCCTCTGCAGCTCTCCTCTAGCTCCCTCCAAATACTGGGAGGCTTCTCTAAGGTGTCCCCTTCTCTTCTACAGCCTGAACATCCCCAACTCTCTCAGCCTGCCCCCATAGCAGAGGTGCTCCAAGCCCTCCCTGGAACTGCTGTAACAGTTGCACATCCATTCTGTGTTGGGGAAAATCTTCTCCAAACAACTTTCACTCTGATTTTCAGAGTTGCACAGAGTTTGCTGTCTTTAAAAGCAGGATAAATAACAAGTTAAATCCTGCAGCCAGGCCTGCTCAAACCTGCTGGCATCTGCAGCGAACACACAGCCAGACACTGCAGAAGGTAGCACATCCAGGAGGTGCAGCACAGCTTCCTGAGATCACAATCAAAAGCCTGTTGTGCCTGTTGTTTGGAAGCTTTCATTTTGTCTCTTCAGCCATCCCCTTGTCCCAGAACTGCTTTCTGAGCGACGTGAGGAGCTATGTTCTCTTTTCCACCTCCCCCCAGCCTGTTTTGTGAGAGTAAGACAAGCTAATTGTGCTTGACGATATGGATGACCCTTTCAAGTCATGTAAAATGATCCTGCTCAGCTTATCACAGGTAGATAACCATTGATATCACATGCACTGGCCATGGGAAGAGAAAGGGTCTTGTTTGTTTTGAATGTTTTCAAAGGTAGGAAACAAAGGGTCCTGTGGGGACACCAGCACGCAGCAGACAGTGCTGCCATACAAACTGAAGTCAAAAGACAGGAGCCTGCAATAAAAATGGGTGAAAGACAAAAACTGTCTGGGTCTTCATCATCAGGCTAAGCCATTTTGACTGAGCAATGTTGTATTTAACTCAAGCAGAGCTCCTGGCCGGAGCCAGGCATGGGTTTTAGTGAATGACATCCTCAATTCTTGCACATTTTTAACCCTGGCATTAGTGTCTGTTCATAACATCTCTTGAAGTAAGGGGCACCTCTCAGAGTCTGGGCTAGAAGACCTAAAGGAAAAGAAGGGGGTCTAAAGCCTGAAATCTTTGCTTTATTGTAACATAGAATCATAGAAGCAACCAGATTGGAAGAGGTCTCCAAGCTCATCCAGTCCAACCTAGCACCCAGCCCGAGACAATCAACCAGACCATGGCACTAAGTGCCCCAGCCAGGCTTGGCTTCAACACCTCCAGGGATGGTGACTCCACCACCTCCCTGGGCAGCCCATTCCAATGCCAATCACTCTCTCTGCCAACAACTTCCTCCTAACATCCAGCCTAGACCTGCCCTGGCACAGCTTGAGACTGTGTCCCCTTGTTCTGGTGCTGGGTGCCTGGCAGCAGAGCCCAGCCCCACCTGGCTACAGCCTCCCTTCAGGTAGTTGCAGACAGCAATGAGGTCTGCCCTGAGCCTCCTCTTCTGCAGGCTGCACACCCCCAGCTCCCTCAGCCTCTCCTCTCAGGGCTGTGCTCCAGGCCCCTCCCCAGCCTTGCTGCCCTTCTCTGGATTCATTCCAGAACCTCAGCATCTCTCTTGAACTGAGGAGCCCAGAACTGGAAACAGCTCTCAGGGTTATTCATTACAGCCTAGCAGCACAGGTCACAGTCCTTGGATGACTACAAGCAACACATCTCAGGGCCTTTCTTTGCAAGCATGGGGCACTTAGCTCCTATTCAACAGAAGGCCAAGGCAGGATGAGGAAGAAACTAGCCAGCTGGGTAAGTGATGGGAGGATTTGTGAGCTCAATTTGAGAGCTCTTAGGTTGGGCTGGATGATCTTGGAAGTCTCTTCCAACCTGCTTGATTCTGTGATTCTCTGAATTTTAACTTGGTGAAATATTTCCTGCCCACAAGAACAGAGTTTTCTGCTTGATTCTGCCATCTGATAGCAGTGGACCTTGGAGCTAGCCTTTAATCTGCTTGTTTCAAAACAAAACACAGCAAAACCAAACCAAAAATCAACAAAACCCAACCAACACACCAAAACTCCCTAAAATGCCTGAAAGTAAACTGCACCTATTTCTCTGCAGCATGCAACACACTTTGAGTTCTGTGGATTTACGTTTTTAAGTCAGCAGGAAACATCTCATTAGCTCGAGCTGCCTTTGAGTCTAGCTTCTGGAGGTCTTGAAAAGACTCTGCCAGTGCCTGATAGATTAAAACAGCTTCATTTTTGGAAGCAGAATCTAACCCCTTTTGAATGGTAGTTTAGAGTTGTCCAATGTGCACTGTGTGGTTTGTGATAAAACAAGCATGGAGTTTACAACTCATTGGCCTAATTTTGTGTTATCTACACAAGAAGAATGTCAAGTATAGGATTGCTGAGCAGGCAAAGAGCTGACTGAGGAAAGGGATCTCTCAACAGAGCTCAGTGGAAACCTCCTGTTGCAGAGAATAATGAAGATCCCAGCCCCCCCAGTGCCTCAGTGGCTGGGAATAATTAGGGGTTCACTTACTAAGGGTCAGATCATCTCACTGACCTCTAAACTTTCTGATCTTTAGCAACCTCCTGGACACAGGCAAAAAATCAAACAAGAAGGCACTATCTGCCTTTTAAAACAGACAGCAGTCTCCTCCAACCTCATTTTGCAACAGTAATAGGAATGCCTGACCCCTGCTATTCACAAGCAAAATTCTTCTTTAAAGCAGTTTTCATGTAAGGTTTCACTTTATCTACCTGCAAACCCTCAGCTGTTTTGCTGAAACCTTTGGGAAAGGCTCTGTTGACCTACATGGAAAACAACTTGCCAAGATATACTGTGAGCACAGACTGTTAGAGCTCTCATAAAGCATTCTGCACGGGACAAGCCAGGCCATATTGCATAGAGAACTGGACTCTGTCCATAGAATTATCAGTTAGGTTAGTGGTTAATATGTAATCTTCAATCCACAAACCCTGAAGGATGAACTCTACACACTCCATATCACCTTGGAAAATCTGTAGGTATGGTCACTTTCCATCACCTCTTAGCTTTGCCCCTGATTTGTGAAAAACTCTGCAAAGGCAACCAGCAACAGCACAAGGAGACACAGTCTCAAGCTGTGCCAGGGGAGGTCTAGGCTGGATGTCAAGAGGAAGTTCTTCATAGAGAGGGTGAACGGAATTGGAGTGTGGGCAGCAGGACAAGGGAGGTTCTTCTGCCCCTGTACTCGACACAGGTCAGGCCACAGCTTGAGTGCTGTGTCCAGTTCTGGGCTACTCAATTCAAGGGAGATGTTGAGGTGCTGGAAGGTGTCCAGAGAAGGGCAGCAAGGCTGGGGAGGGGCCTGGAGCACAGCCCTGTGAGGAGAGGCTGAGGGAGCTGGGGGTGTGCAGCCTGCAGAAGAGGAGGCTCAGGGCAGAGCTCATTGCTGTCTGCAGCTCCCTGCAGGGAGGCTGTAGCCAGGTGGGGTTGGGTTCCTCTGCCAGGTAGCCAGCAACAGAAGAAGGGGACACAGTCTCAGGTTGTGCCAGGGCAGGTCTAGGCTGGATGTTAGGAGGAAGTTGTTGGCAGAGAGAGTGATTGGCATTGGAATGGGCTGCCCAGGGAGGTGGTGGAGTTGCTGTCCCTGGAGGTGTTGAAGCCAAGCCTGGCTGGGGCACTTAGTGCCATGGTCTGGTTGATTGTCTCGGGCTGGGTGCTAGGTTGGACTGGCTGAGCTTGGAGGTCTCTTCCAACCTGGTTCATTCTATGATTCAAAAAAAAACCCCAAAACCACTTTAATATTCTTTTTGTGCTAAAAAAGCTACCAAAATGCTCTGGCTACAACACTGCTCATGCTAAAAAACCTGCCCTGCTGCTTCTTCTGCCTCCTGCATTTTCACTATAACAATTTTCACCCAGACAAAGGATTGAAACCACTTCACTTCAGATGTTCCTAAATTGCTGACCCAGAACTGTGCCAGATAAATATCTGAAGACCTAGAAGATGTCTCTTACTTATTTAAGGATCTGATGCACCATCCTGTGCAAGATACTTGAGCATTTTCACAACACTCTTCACACAAAGATCCACCAACTTTAAAAATGGGGGTGGGTTTTGTTTGTTTGTTTGTCTGGCAGGGGGTTTTGTTTGTTTGCTCTTAATTTTTCACTAAGAACTTTTTCCAAAGCCAAGCAGTATTCACAGGCTCTCAGATGTTAGGGGTTGGAAGAGACCCAAACTGATCATCCAGTTCAACCGCCCTGCCACAGCCAGCACCACACAATCTAGCTCAGGGCACACAGGAACGCATCCAGACAGGCCTTGAAAGGTTCCAGAGAAGGAGACTCCACAGCCTCTCTGCCCAGCTCTGGGACCGTTCCAGGCAAGAAGTTCCCCCTTGTGTTGATCTGGAACCTCCTGTGCTGCAGCTTCCATCCATTGCTACTTGTCCTATCCCAGGGAGCAGTGAGCAGAGCCTGTCCCCTCCTCCTGACCCCCAGCTCTCAGAGCTTTATAAACATAAACCCTCTCAATCTTCTCTTCTCCAGACTAAGCAGCCCCAGGGCCCTCAGCCTCTCCTCATCAGGCAGTGCTCCAGTCCCCTCATCATCCTCATAGCCCTCTGCTGGATCCTCTCCAGCAGATCCCTGTCTCTCTTCAACTGAGGAGCACTACTGAAGATGAGGTCTCACCAGGGCAAAGTAGAGGGGGAGGAGAACCTCCTTTGATCTGCTGGACACACTCTGCTTAATACAGGACCCCAATGGCCCTCTTGGTCACAAGGGCACACTGCTGTGCCATGGCCAACTTGCTACCTTTTGTTCTTCCACCCTTAGGTCTCCTGTCAGAATGCCATGTGCTGCCCAGACCTAGCCATTAATGCCAAGCCTCTGTGCCAAGCCTCATTTAATTGCTGTTGTTTTTGTCTTCTCCTCACAAGCCATGGGACAGACACAGGTAGTGCAGACTGATGCAGAAGATGCCTTTTATAACTGTTCTATTTGCTGCTACTGCACCCTAGAACCAGAAGTCCCACAAAGCATGATTTGTGCCAGGTAAGAATGGATTTGGCTGCACTGTTTTCCTCTAGTACCATCCATGCTCAGAGGAAACTTACTCAAAATAGAAACAAGAGGTACACTCCATGGGGACATTGTGTTCCCTCAAAACCCTAAATAAAGACCTTTCCCCCTAAATTAAGACCCTCTTCCCTAAATAAACCCCCCTAACAGATCCTGCCTAGGAAACCACAGAAGGGACTGAACTTTTATTGAACCTCTCAAGTTTTGGCTTATCTCTTGGGCTGGTTCTTATTTATATCCTCATTTAAAACAAGCAGATTAATTCTGGGGTTTGCTTTCAAATTTAGTCACACATGGAATGTCTTAATTGTTTGTTAAAGGAACAGCAGGCTGTGGTCAGGGTCAAATGCCCTTGTGCTCAACAGATTTTAGCTTTGCAGAGCACTTTACTCTTGAGGCTGTGATAAGCAAGCAAAGCAAAGCTAGGGGGAGATCTTCGTGCTGGATGTGAGGGAAGAGCTGAGTGTGCAGGTATGCAAGGGCAGGGAAAAGAGGGGAGAGGACCTGAGTTCCTGGCACTAGGCATTTTTAACCATCCTAGGCAGCACAGCAGCTCCTGGCAAATGGGCTTTTGGTGCATGCAAGTCAGGGAGGGTGGGATTCTGCAGGATGAGTACTAAGACAATGTGAGATGTCTCCACCACAGAGTTAACTTGGATGTTGGCAGAAGGGTTTAGGTCTACAGGCTGGAAATTGGTTCTGTGTTGTCCTTTTCAAGGTTATCCTAGTTGTTTTTGATGCCTGAAGAGAGAAATCAGCTTATAAAGTACTTTGGCAGCATACAACAGCAACAAAAAGTAGAGTTCAGAAAGGCAAAAGCAAACACAAAGAAAAACCCAAGCATTTCTCTTCCCATTTTATTAATAGAGAGTAAGTAGAGAAGATGAAAGTGGTTTAGGAATCAAAGATTCACAGAAAATCAACAGGACTTCTGCTCTTGACTCAGTGCTTCTAAAAACAGGAATCAAATAGAATCATAGAATCCTAGAATGGCTTAGGCTGGAAGGGAACCCAGATCATCTACTCCAACCTCCCCACCATGGGCAAAGACACCTCTCAACTAGATGTGGCTGCTCAAGCCCTCATCTAGCCTGGCCTTGAACACCTCCAGGGAGGAGGCATCCTGTAGGATCCCTTCAGGTAATGGAAGGCAGCTCTGAGGTTCCCCAGAGTCTTCTCTTTTTCAGGCTGAACACTCCCAGTTCCCTCAGCTTATCCTCATAGCTGAGGTGCTCCAGCCCTTGAATCACCTTCATGGCTACCCCTGGACTTGCTCCAACAGCTCTGTGTCCTTCTGCTGGGAACGCCAGCACTGGATGAACTATTTGATATATATATATATAAAATACAGGCCAGGATGCCCAGGTGGCCAAGAGAGCAAATGGCATAATGGCATCCTGGCCTGGCTCAGGAGCAGTGTGGCCAGCAGGACAAGGGAGCTTATTCTGCCCCTGTACTCAGCACTGTTCAGGCCACTGCTTGAGTGCTGTGTCCAGTTCTGGGCTCCTCAACTCAAGAGAGATGTTGAGGTGCTGGAAGGTGTCCAGAGAAGAGCAGCAAGGCTGGGGAGGGGGCTGACAGCCCTGTGAGGAGAGGCTGAGGGAGCTGGGGGTGTGCAGCCTGCAGAAGAGGAGGCTCAGGGCAGAGCTCATTGCTGTCTACAGCTACCTGAAGGGAGGCTGTAGCCAGGTGGGGTTGGGCTTTGCTGCCAGGCAACCATCAACAGAAGAAGGAGACACAGCCTCAGGTTGTGCCAGGGCAGGTCTAGGCTGGATGTTAGGAGGTAGTTTTTGGCAGAGTGATTGGCATTGGAATGGGCTGCCCAGGGAGGTGGTGGAGTCGCCATCCCTTGAGGTGTTGAAGCCAATCGTGGCTGAGGCACTTAGTGCCATGGTCTGGTTGATTGTCTCGGGCTGGGTGCTAGGTTGGACTTGGTGATCTTGGAGGTCTCTTCCAACCTGGCTGATTCTCTGATTCTGTGATTTGAGGTGGGGTCTCACAGGAGCAGTGGTAAAAGGGCAGAATCCCCTCTCTTACCCTGCTGGCCACAGAACATGATTTGGCTTCTGCGCTGCATGAGGGCACTGCTGGCTCTTCCTTCTGAAACTGGAGTTGTTTGTGCACCTCAGCCCATGGTCATGACAGTGAAAGACTGAGGTTCTGCTGACATCTGTTGGTAAGTGTCTAAACAGCAGAACGATTATCTTACAACTAGATAAATGCAATAATTATATGTATACAAGAATATATATAAGCAAAGAGAAGTAAAGGTACAGAGCTGCCTTCTTTCTACAGCAAAAAGCCTGCATCATTGCTAAACCCTGATGGTGGAGTGGGCTTGGGGAAAGGCTGAAAAGGCAAAGGAAACCAAAAATTTGCTGCTAGATCTTTTTTGTTTTCTATTTTTTTCTGTCTGCTCTTCCCTGACAAGGATGCTGAGGTCACTTCCTACTGAATCATTACACGACTTGCTGTGAGTCACTGTGGAGATGCTGACTAAGCTGGGAGAGATTTACTAATGAGTGGGCGATCAGCAGATGTCTAATTAATATCAGTGTCTGCTTTTCACATTGTCACATTCATGCTATGATGGGAGTGTGATAAGATTACAAGGGCTACTGAGACCTTTTCAAACCTTTTAATTACATATATATAAAAGAGAAGTTTTTTCTTACTCATCAGCTTAACCTCAAAACTCAGAAAATATCATATCTGGACTCTGCTGGGTTGGTGAGGCTCAGGAAAAGTCATAGAATGGTTTAGGCTGGAAGAGACCTAATCACCTTCTCCAAGCTCTCTACCATGGGCAGTGATGCCTCTTGACTCAGCTGCTCAAGGCCTTATCTGACCTGGCCTTGAACACCCCCAGGGAGGAGGCATCCAAAACCTGTTCCAGAGTCACCACCTTTGTGCTGAAGAACTTCATCTTCAGCTCCAGTCAAGCCCTGCTCTCCCTCAGCTTCAAACCATTCCCCCTTGTCCTGTCTCTAGATATTCTCATGGAAAGTCACAAAATCATAGAATGGTTTCGGTTGGAAGAGACCTCAAAGCTCAGCCAGTTCCAGCCCCCTGCCATAGGCAGGGACACCTCCCACTAGAACAGGTCACTCAAGGCCTCATCTAACCTGGCTTTGAATACCTCCAGGGAGGTTGTGGGGCACACAAGCACAGAATGTGATCTTTGATCATTCTGTGCTTCTGTGCTCCACAACCTCCCTGGGCAACCTGTGCCAGTGTCTCACCACTCTCACTGCAAACATTTCTTCCTAATATCCAGTTTCAATCTCCCCCCTGCCAATTTAAACCCATTCCTTCTCATCCTGTCATTACAAGACCTTGTCAATAGTCTCTCCCCTTCCTGTAGGCCCCCTCAGATACTGGAAGGCCACTCCAAGGTCTCCTCCAAGCCTTCTCCAGGCTGCAGAGCCCCAACTCTCTCAGCCTGTCCTCAGAGCAGAGCTGCTGCAGCCCTCTGAGCATCTTCGTGGCTCTCCTCTGGGCTGGCTCCAGCAGTTCCATGTCCTTCTTGTGCTGGGGGCTCCAGAACTGCACACAGGACTCCAGGTGGGGTCTGAGGAGAGCAGAGCCAAGGGGCAGAATCCCCTCCCTTGCCCTGCTGCCCACACTGCTCCTGCTGCAGCCCAGCACAGGGTTGCTGTCTGGGCTGCATGTGCACACTGCAGGCTCCTGTTGAGCTTTTCATCAGCCCAGACCCCCAGGTCCTTTTCCTCAGGACTGCTCTCAGCCATTCCCCACCCAATCTGGAGTTGTGCTTGGGATTGCACCCATCCACGTGCAGGACCTCACAGCCTTCCTGCAGGATCCCTTCGGGTTTTAACCAATTTTCACTTGTTGTCACAACACTAAACAATAAAAAGAGGCTTCAGATTTTCACTTATGGTACAGTCCTGATGTGGTGTGAAGCAAACATACTGATCACACCTGATCTAGTTGAGCATGCCCCTGCTCACGGCAGGGGAGTTGGATAGAGGACCTCTAGAGGGCCTTTCTAAGACTCTGTGATAAGCAGAAGGTTGCTACACCATCCATAATAAGGATTTCTGTCACCAGACTGCACACTGCACTCTCTTGTGCAAGGGGCACATGGTCCCTGCTATGAAAAACAAGTTTTGGGGCAGCATTTTAAACACTCTGGAACCTGTATGAACAGTTTTTTCTCTGACATGAACACATCAGACAGTGTAAATTTGCTCCTTTTGCTCTTCAGGTAGGAACTCCCCCTCAAGAAAGAAAAGGAGAAATATACAGTAAAGAGAAAATTCACTTTCTGTCCCTGCTGCCTTTGGAAAAGAAGCACTGCTTGTAAAATACATGCCCAGAGATCCTATCTGGGACAACCACTGCTTGGGTTTCTTTGTGTGTTCCTCCCCTTCCCCGCATCCAGGAGGAATTGGAAGGCATTGTAATGGATAATTACTGTGACTCCTGGAGGCTCGCCAGCCTATTCGGGAATTACCCTGCCCTGGATGGAAAGGGCTGCTGAAGCCTGATGGAGGCAGTGCCCTGTGCCAGCTGCACAGCACAGTGCAGGCAGGCTGCCCTCCTCTGGCACAGCTCACCTCTGCCTCTGCCCAAAGTGCATCTCTCCACAGCCTCCACTGCACCTCAGCTTCAGCTTGGCTGCTTTTACAGCCCCGAGCTGACCTACCATGACGCAGGGGAAATGACCAGGGGGCTGGATGCATGGCTGCCCACCCACAGCTGCTTGTAAGGCTGAGCCAGTTGCTAAACCTCCAGGGATTCTAGGTGAAAGCAGAGAATCACAGAATTATTAAGGTTGGTAAAGACCTCTAAGAGCATCCTGTTCAACCATCAACCCAACACCACCACGGCCATTGAGCCATGTCTCAAAGTGCCGTGTCCACACCTCCAGCCATGCTGACTGCAACACCTCCCTGGGCAGCCTGTTCCAGCACCTGACCACACCTGCAGGAAAGAAAACTTTCCTAATGTCCAATCTAAACCTCTCCTGGCATTTCCTCTTGTCCCATAACTTGTTACTTGGTAGAACAGATCAACCCTCACCTCACTACAACCTCTTTTCAAGGAGCTGTAGAGAGTAATAAGGTCTCTACTCAGCCTCCTTTTCTCCAGGCTGAACAAGCCCAGTTCCCTCAGTTGCTTCTCCTAAGACCTGTTCTCCAGACCCTTCACCAGCTTCTCTGCCCTTCTCTGAACATGATCCAGCAACTCAGTGTCCTTCTTGTAGTGAGGGGTCCAAAGCAGAACCCACTATTTGAGGTGTGGGCTCACCAGTGATGAGCACCAGGAGACAATCACTTCTCTGGTCCTGCTGGTCACACTACTCCTGATCCAGGCCAGGATGCTGTTGGCCTTCTTGGCCACCTAGATCAACATGAAGTGAACATGGAAATGACCAGGATAACTGGATGTACAGCTGGTCAGAGCTACTTGCAAGTCTGACCAAGCTGCTAAACATCCAGAAATTCTGAACAAAGATAGAACAGATTTGTGCTGGACAACATCTTCATGTTGACAAAGCAGATGTTTTCTTCAGCCAAACTGCCTCCAATGCCAGGAGTCTGAATTTGCAGCCAGCCTGCTCCAAAGGTTCAGACACAGTGTGCACGTCCAGCTTGTTTGCACAGCTCATAGGCTCTACACAACTATGGAGCTAATCATTCTCCCTCTGATTCAGACTCGTCTGCATAGGTAATTTTATCTGGGAGGCTCCAGACAGGAAGGTGGCAGCCTTTGCCTGCCGGTATTTACCTGGGCAAGCTGCTCAGACAGTTAGCAAGTTTTTATCAGCACTGGGCATGCCCAGGCATTGCCTGTCTGGTAGTGTGTTCTCCAGCTACACAACAGAAAGGGTGCTGCTGCTTTGCAAAGGGAGAAGATTGACACAGAAACAAGGTGGAAGGGGAGAAAAAATGACCAAAAGAGAAAGGAGGAGAGGCAAGAAGCTGTGTAGGCATTGCTTAGGATGTAAACTGGGCTGAGGAACACAGTTATGTCACTCAGCAGTCATTCTAGGGCTGGCTTTGTCCCTCATGAGCACACAACCCTCAGCCTCTTCGCAGGACTCCCAGTTAGAGGTGGCAACTTCTCATCAAGAGTAAGGAATCAAGGCACAATTTTGACTTGGTAACTAGAACCTGCTCAGTCTTACTGTGTCCAGTTCTGGGCCCCTCAATTTAAGAGAGATGTTGAGGTGCTTGAATGTGTCCAGAGAAGGGCAGCACGGCTGGGGAGGGGCCTGGAGCACAGCCCTGTGAGGAGAGGCTGAGGGAGCTGGGGGTGTGCAGCCTGCAGAAGAGGAGGCTCAGGGCAGAGCTCATTGCTGTCTACAGCTACCTGAAGGGAGGCTGTAGCCAGGTGGGGTTGGTCTCTTCTGCCAGGCAGCCAGGGACAGAACAGGAGGACTCAGTCTCAAGCTGTGCCAGGGCAGGTTTAGGCTGGACGTCAGTAATACCAATCACTACACAGAAGTAGTGATTGGCATTGGAATGGGCTGCCCAGGGAGGTAGTGGAGTTGCTGTCCCTGGAGGTGTTTCAGAGGAGGCTGGATGAGGCACTTAGTGCCATGGTTTAGTTAATTAGAAGAGCTAATCGATAAGTTGGACTCAATGATCCTAGAGGTCTTTTCCAACC
The DNA here is from genome assembly GCA_013400475.1 of Tricholaema leucomelas. Taxonomy (NCBI): domain Eukaryota; kingdom Metazoa; phylum Chordata; class Aves; order Piciformes; family Lybiidae; genus Tricholaema lacrymosa; species Tricholaema leucomelas. The sequence continues at coordinate 69,391 of WAAF01006032.1, forward strand.
TGGTTAATTCTGTGATTCTACAAGCACCTGGAAGGAGGATGGAGCCAGGTGGGTGTTGGTCTCCTCTCATAGTAGAAAGCGAAGGAACGAGAGGAAATGGCCTCAAGTTGCCCATGGGGAGGTTTAGGTTGGATATTGGAAGAAACTTCTTCAGGAGGCTGTCGAATCCCCATCCTTGGAGGTGCTGAAACGAGGCAGAGATGCAGTGCTGAGGGACATGGGCTAGCACCAGACCTGGTAGTTAGAGAATGGCTGGACTGGATGATCCTAAAGGTCTCTTCCAACCGAAATGGTTCCATGACTCCATAAATGTTTGATGACATTTCTGAAATGGTTTGGATCATTGGCAGTCCAGGCAGGTACCTTACTGTAAATGCTCTTTGTTACAAGTGAGAAGAGAGCAACATTCACTTCACTCCAACCTTTCAAGTAGCTGTAGAGAGCAATGAGGTCTCTCCTCAGCTTCCTCTTCAGCCTAGACAACCCCAGCTCCCTCAGCTGCTCCTCTCCAGCCCTCCAACTCTTCACCAGTTTCTCTGCCCTTCTCTGGACCTGCTACAGCACCTCAATGTCCTCCTTGTAGGGACCCCTTTTAGTGAGGGGCCCAAAACTGAACACAGTATCCAAGTCTCATCATTGCTGAGTACTGGGACATGATCATTTCCCTGCTCCTGCTGGTCACACCGTTGCTGGTCCAGGCCAGCATGTTGGTGTTCCTGACCATGCAGGCACTCTACTGGCTCATGCTGAGCAGCTGTCTGCCAGCACCCCCAGGTCCTTTTTTGCTGGGCACTTTCCAGCCACTCTGCCCCAAGCTCACAGCGTTGCATGGGGCTGCTGTGACCTAAGTGCAGGACACAGCACTTGGCCTTGTTGAACCTCATACAATTAACCTTGGTCTCATCAATCCAGCCTGGTCAGACAGAATCAGAGAACCAGTCAGGGTTGGAAGGGACCACAAGGATCAGCCAGTTCCAGCTCCTCACACCTCACACTACATCAGGCTGGCCAGAGCCTCATCCAGCCTGGCCTTAAACACCTCCAGGGATGAGGCTTCCACCACCTCCCTGGGCAACCCCTGCCAGGCTCTCACCACCCTCATGCCGAAGATCTTCTTCCTGACATCCAGTCTGAATCTCCCCATTTCCAGCTTTGTTCCACCCCCCCAGTCCTATCACCTCCTGTCAGCCTAAAAAGTCCCTCTCCAGCTTTCTTGTAGCCCCCTTCAGATACTGAAAGGTCACTTCAGAGCCTCCTCCTCTCCAGACCGAACAACCCCAACTCCCTCGGCCTCTCCTCACAGGAGAGGTGCTCCAGGCCTCTAATCATCTTCGTGGCCCTTCTCTGGACACCTTCCAGTATAGATCCCTCTGCAGAGCCTTTCTACCCTCGAGCAGATCAACACTGACACCCAGTTAGGTGACTAAACCCCTGTGATTTGCTTGTATTTGTATTGCTTAACGTTTATTACAGGGAAGGTGAAACCCACTGCTCGGCTGCCGAGAGGCAAACAACCCTTCCACCGGAGCAGTGCATGGCAGGAGAGGCGACAGCGACAGCACCGCCCCGGTCTGGGCCCGCCAGCGCGGTCCTCCGCCGCCAGCCGGTGCCTGCGCGGCGGCTCTCGGTAGGGGGCAGTGTCCGTCTCCTCCCCGCCGCCGCTCGCTGTGCAGGGGTGGGCGGTGGCGGCGGCGGCGGCTCCTCCTCGCTCGGGGGCGGTCTGTATGGCGGCTCTGCTCCGCCTGGGCCGCGCTGCAAGCCTGCTGCCGGCTGCCGCCACGATCCGACTGCCAGCCGCGCAGCCGCCTCTGCGTCTTGCTTCATCTTCCTTCTCCTCCTCTTCCTCTTCTTCTCCTCGCCTCTCTCCACCGCCGTCCACCATGCAGGCCTTCCAGTACCCCGAGGTGTACCGCGACGAGACCGCCGTGAGTACGGCAGTCGCCGGAGCAGTCCCGCGGCGTGCGGCGGCCGCCGGGCCCGGCCGCGGGTGGAGCGTCCCTCGCCAGCCCCCTGGGTGCAGCGGAGGGCCGCCGTGGGGGCGGGTGTAGAGCTTTCTCGGGTTGCAGGGCTTTGTTCGGCCTCGCCCGTTCAAAGTCTGGCGTGCTCCCTTGGAAGGATCACGAGTTTTTAACTTCTCTGGGCCGTGGTGGCCGCAGGGGGCTTGTGGAGAGCAGGATTCGTGGCCGTGGATACCTGCAGGCACGTCCCGCGTGTGCCGGGCGGGCTGCTGGAGCTCCGGGTGCCGGGGCCGTACCGATCTGGAGCCGGGGGCCGCAGATCGGGTAGCGCGGCGTGTTTCAGGCACAGCCAGGCCTCCACCAGGGCTGGAGCACAGAGGAACAAGGAGGGCGATTTCCGTGTGCCGGCACATCAGTGAAGCAGGATTAGAGTGGGAATTGGGTTGAAATGGGTTCTGGTTTTTTTCCCCTCCTCCTGCAGAGGATTGGGCTTTAGGCCCCAGTCCGGGGATTGTTTACGGAACTAAGGTAAGATTTAAACCAAAAGGTTTGCCGACCTGAGCCAACGCTGGAAAAACTTCAGTTCTTCCTTTAATATCGGAGTGCAAGGCTGAACGATTCAGCTGCTAACGGCAGGGAGCTCACCTTGCTTGGTATGCCGGGGGGAAAGAAGCAGATACATTTAACCACGTGTGGTGTCCCCCAGGGAGCAGTACTCTGCCCGATCCTGTTCAGTATCTTTATTGATGATATGGACCACGGCATTGAGTTCATCATCAGTAATTTTGCAGATGACACCAAGATAGGAGCAGGTGTGGAGCTGTTGGAGAGTAGGAGAGCCCTGCAGAGGGACCTTGACAGGCTGGATGGGTGGGCAGAGGGATGAGAGGGGATGAGACTGAACAAGGCCAAGTGCAGGGTTCTACACTTTGGCCACAAGCAGCACTACAGGCTGGGGACAGAGTGGCTGAGAGCAGCCAGGAAGAAAGAAACCTGGGGATGTTGGTAGATAGTAGCTGAAGATGAGCCAGCAGTGTGCCCAGATGGGCAGTAGAGCCAATGGCATCAGGAGCAGTGTGGGCAGCAGGACAAGGGAGGTTCTTCTGCCCCTGTGCTCAGCACTGCTCAGGCCACAGCTTGAGTGCTGTGTCCAGTTCTGGACCCCTCAATTCAAGAGAGATGTTGAGGTGCTGGAAGGTGTCCAGAGAAGGGCAGCAAGGCTGGAGAGGGGCCTGGAGCACAGCCCTGTGAGGAGAGGCTGAGGGAGCTG
>WAAF01006032.1:72634-88486 GCA_013400475.1 Tricholaema leucomelas
CGGGCTGGGTGCTAGGTTGGACTGGCTGAGCTTGGAGGTCTCTTCCAACCTGGTTGATTCTATTATTCTATGAAGACTGAATGAGGCCCTTAGTGCCATGGTCTAGTTGATTGGCTAGGGATGGATGATAGGTTGGACTGGATGAGCTTGAAGGTCTCTTCCAACCTGTCTGATTCTATGATACATATATATATGTGTGTGTTCTTGACTCCCATATTTGTGAGCAGCCATGGTCTGGAGGGCTAAACCAGAGACAACAGATGTGTAACCAGTAGCACATTTTGGCTGCTTCTAATAGTCACAATTTGTGATCTGATTTGTATACCTGGATTTGGGTTGTTTGGTTTTGTCCTTGGAGGTTTTTTATTACTTCACCAAGACATTTTTTTGTTGATTTTCTGCATTCCTTTGGTGCTCTGTGATTTTTCTGAGTACAGCTCTGCAGCTTTGGTGTCATCACTGAGGAACTGCAGTATGAACAGCTCAGCTAGGAGCAAAGTGTTGCTTGTCTCTTCTTTATGCTTCTGTGGACTTCCAAATAGCCTTGATCCTGAGTGACTGCCATTCCCTGAAGAACAGAATTTGGTCCTGTGTCTGTCTTCTTTTAATACATTGTCTTTCATGAATTCAGGTGTTGGATTACCATGGGTGTAAAATAAGTGACCCATACTGCTGGCTTGAAGATCCTGACAGCGAACAAACAAAGGTAACCTTGCTTTGTATGGCAGTGGCTGTTTTGACGTGGTTCTGGTATGACCTAGATTACAGAACTTGGAAAACAAAGGCCTCATTTCTCTTGCATTCCTTGAGCATTGAAGTTACTGAAGGAAAAGGTTGTGTGGTCATGATAAAGAGCATCACTCTGCTTTTGGAGTGCTTTATCCACTGGCTTAAGTACATCTAAAGTTATCATAATGAAATGGTTAGGGAAGGGTACCCAAAAATTGAGCCTTTTCTGAAAAAACAAAGCCAAGCCCATTTTCCTCCTGCAGTTAGGCTTTGTTAGTGGCTTTTATTACAGATTGCTGATGCTGCAGTGGTTTCAGCCTGCAGCTGGGTATAGCTAGGCTGTGCTGCTGGAATTGGTCCTTTGCTGAGAGAGAATCCTGAAAAATAACTGTGAGCCACTTTCTCTAATGTTTACACCATTGGGTAGTTCCAGGTCTAAAAGACCTGCTGTCTGTCTAGTGGATGTCCTCCTAGATTCCCTCATTTCTGTGCCACCCTATAGGCCCGAGTGGCAGCTGTTTAGGTCAGCGTGGTGGATGGAGTTGTTTAGTGTGAGAGTTTCTGCTGACAGCTGTTCCTGCACCTTACCTGCAGCAATATTTCGGTTATGCATTGCTTCGTGAACGTGAGTGCAACCTCCTGCTCAAAAGTGTAAGAACAGAGAGTTTCCAAGCTGGGCTAGAGTCTCTTTGGTGAAACTCATTCAAAAAACCTCTAGTTGCTATCTCCTTTTTCAGGTGGCAGTGGCATTCACTTTTACAGATAGGCTTGGAATCTTCAGTGCATGCTAAGTGGAAACAGGAAAAATAAGTTGCTGTTAAAGCAAAATCAGTAGTTATTCACATGTGGATGCAGTGCTTAGGAAGTGAGCATGCTCTTGTGCAACAGATGCTTGTAAAGAGAAGGTTTTGTCTCCTCTTTGAATAGCAGTAATGGGAACAGGTGGGGTGAGATGTGGCTGTGCAGTTTAGCACTGAGTGATGCACAGTTCTAGTATGCCCTGACCCCTTTGGTAGCCTTATTGATAGATGATGCTGTTCACTTCCTGGCTCCATCCCAGCTGATACAGAGAACCTGGCTTTGAGTAAAGGTCTAGAAGTTCTCATCTTTTTGTATCATTGCCTTTTGTTCCAGTACTGTAGGTCTTGCTTTCTTGTGTCATCCTTGAGTGGTGACCTGTGTGTGACCAACCCCCGTGTTCTTAAACTGACATTTCAGCACTCAGCCACACAAAGCTGTGTGCCAGTTTCTGCTCCACTGAGTGCCACAGAAAAGTACTTTTGCCTCTCCAGTACAGTGGGTAGTTTTAGGCAGGTTTCAGTAAGACCTCTTTTCTCCAGAACTAGCACAGCACTTGAAGTAGTTTGTGGAGCAGGTGGTGTCTGGGGCTTTGTGCAGGTGGTCAGTGAAGTGAATGTGTTTCCATTTAGAGAAAAGAAGCTCAGATAGATGTCATTCTGAGGTTGATTTGATTAAGTTATTTCCTCATCTGACACGAAGGGGAAGGGTTAGAGCAGGACAACGTGCAGGCAGCATGCTGTTGGACTTGCCACTGGGATGTGCTGTGCTGTTGTGCTGGATTTTAAAGCTGTCTCTGTCTCCTCAAAGGGAGAAGTGAAAATTTACCTTCCCTTGGCCATGTATTCACCTCTTTTTTTCAGGGGCTTGTTTCCTGACTCCATCCCAACTGACACAGAGAACCTAGTTTCGAGTGAATGTCCACAAGACCTCATTCCTTTGTGTCAGTCTTTTGTGTCTGATCTTTTCAGTGCTGCAGTGCTTGCTTTCTTGTGCCATCCTTGAGTGGTGACCTGTGTGTAACCAGCCCCTGTGTTCTTCAACGCTGCAGCACTTAGCCAAGTGCTCTTAGGGCATTACTGATCCTGTGGCCACGTGCTTAAAGCTTATCAGGCACTGTATGTTATGTTAGCCGTGAACAAACACCTCTCAAGTGGAGACTGACCATAATTGATGGTCAACCTTTTGGCCTGTCAAGTCTCTGAAAACACAGCTTGGCATGGAATGCAGCTCTTGACTGTGTGCTCCTGTGGTGGTGAGGCAAATGGCCGTGGGGGTCTCTCCCTTCTTGTCCCATCTGCTCACTCCTTGCCATGTGCAATGCCTGTAAAACACTACTTGAAAGAGTTTCATGTTCCAGTCTTTTCCACCTGAAGAGTTAACAAATGAATGAACACTGATGGCAGTTGGTAAATACGTGCCAGGTTCTCTGTCCAGCAGCTGCAGAGTGTGGAACACAAGCTGTGGGACATGATCATGGTCCTGCTGTGGGTTGTGCCCAGGGGTGAGCATGGCTCTGATCTTAGCATGCATTCATCAGCTTACTGTGAGGCAGTTTCAGGACAGGTAGAAACAACAGCTTCTGGGAAGGAGCTCTGTGGAAGCAAGAGATGAGTGGACAGGGTGTCAGGCTGGAAGTGAAGTACTGAGGTCCAGGAGTGGTAACCACAGCCATCATTGCAGTGTCAGGCTCTCAGTTGGGGCCACACAGTATCTTGTCCTTCCTTCTCCATTTCAGAGACAGAAAAGCCTGCATGACTGCTACTGGCCAGCTGTGGTTCATCTTAACATGCTTAGGTATGAGTGTTATGTCCATGTGCTATGAGTAAGACTGGTGAAACCCCAAGGGAGCACCATTTTTTCCATGCATACCATGGGAGTGGCAGCCTCTGACGAGCATCTGGAGTGGTGATGGCTTTGACCACTGTCCTTAAGCATTTGTAACTGGCAGGTGAAGTGTTCAAGGACTTCTCCAAGTGCTTTTCTCAGAGATGAGGTATTCTTGCCATTTACAACCAAGAGTTGGTCCATGGACAGTACTTGGCCTTTACAAGAAATACTGACTGGGACTGATCCTGTGTGTTGATAGGATGAATAGATGGTGGGTGAGGCTTTGCTGTGTCATCTTACAGCCCTTCACAGCTCCTGAAATGAAAGTGCAGCCTATGGGACTCTGTTCTTTCATCTGGTTCCCAAAGTATTTATCATAGAGTGATGTTTGTGATGAAGGAAGGTGTTTCCTGGGTGTATGCTCTAAGTTAGCTTTCCTGTGCTACTGAGGAAAATACAGAGGAGTTTTGAAAGAGGAATGGCAGGAATCTAGCTTGACCTTGGCTGAACCACTGAGTATACCCCAGCGTGTGTCCTGGAGAGATGTTACTCAGGACAGAGGATCAGACTTATTGCAGTATCGTGGCTTAATGCAGTAACCAAAACTCAAGGTGTGACACTGCCTGTGATGCTTGAGTTCATGTCTGTTTTTGTTGGGGGGGGATTGTTTTCTTTCAGGCATTTGTGGAGGCTCAGAACAAGATCACAGTTCCCTTTCTGGAGCAGTGTCCCGTCAGAGGACTGTTCAAGGAACGAATGACAGAGCTCTATGATTATCCTAAGTACAGTTGCCACTTCAAGAAAGGAAAAAGGTATGTGAGGAATGGTGGTGAATGTGGAGCAAGGCAGAAGCAACTACTGGTTAGGAAAACAAATTGTTTATTGCCTTATAGTTGGGAAGGAGGAAGAGTAAGTCAATGGTTGCATGATGCAGAGCACAAGATGCTTGACTGTCTCCAGTCATTTTATCTGCTTGGTCTCTTGTTGCCTTTTTATGAGACAAATTGTGATTTTTATCAGAACTCCACCAAGTTTGTAGAATAACTGATGTAGAAGTAGGACTTTAAGGAATTCCTTTTAGGGTTGGTCACTGTCAGTACAGTTAAATGCACCTCCTGAAAAGAGCACAGGTCTGTTGTGTGCATTGTTGTTCTGAGTTTGTACTAAAATGCTCCTCTTAGGTTAGTCACACTTTGAGCATCTTGTAGGGTTGTTTAGTCACAACCAGTGAAAAGCAGTGGGAATTCCCTTCTGAAAGAAGGGTATAATCACATGGAGGACTTAAGCAACTGAAGCAAAAAGATCTGTCTTCTAAGGAACAAAGAAATCCTGCTGTATTCCAGTTCCTCTTTGTATCCCTGGTTTAATTCATGGCTAGGTGAAGGGAGTGCATCTGTGGCTTACCCAAGGCCTGGATCCTTCAACTGCTACTCAATTTTGTGTCTTTGAGAGAGGAAGTAAAGGGATGAAACTGCTGGTTAACTCAGTAGCATGTAAAGGCTGTTTTAGCAGCTGAAAAGAAGAGGTAGTGCAAACAAACAGCCCTTCTTAATCATGGGAAACACAAATAGTCTCATTCAGTCTTTTCAGTTTGTTTCATCCTTGTTAAGTAGATACCCAGATGTGCAAGTGTCCTTTCGCTGGCATCCACAGGGAGGAGCAGATGTCTTGTTGCTTCAACATTCCTGCGTGGATATTGAGGGAAATCTGCTCCTCTTTAGTTACCTGGCCTGTGCTATGAGAAGAGTGTGGATGCTTGTTACTAAGGGAGGGAGAGTCTGTGAGGATTTGTCAAAGTATATTGTGGGGAATCAAGCCAAGATAATGTTGATTGAAGTTATCACTGATGTGGCCAAGTGTGGGAGTGTGAGGTTTAAGCTTAGGAGCAGGGGAGCTGTCCAGAATAGTGCTGGTGAGACATGATGTGGCAGAAGGGCTTGTGATAGTGTTGGATAGACTCCACTGGAAATAAAATGTCTTCATTTTATGCAGCTGGCTGTCCTCCAGGAAGAGGGCTTATGCCAGGAGCTTAGCTTGTTTTAACTTACTTCACTTTTGAATGTGTTTTTGTTTTTTTTCCCAAGTGTTACTCTATTTCCTGAACTTAAACCACAGTGATTTAAAAATCAGATAAAACTCCTGTATATGTGAGGTGTTTCTATGTGTGAGGAGTCCCTGCCCATGACAGGGGGTTTGGAACTAGATAATCCTTATGGTCCCCTCCAACCCTGACTGATTCTGTGATTCTGTATTTTGGTGTCTGAGGAGATGAAGAGAGCTCCACCAAATTAAGTAAAACTTAGAACAGTTACTCACCCTGCCCTTGATCATAGAATCATAGAATGCACTGGGTTGGAAGAGACCTTCAAAGGTCACCCAGTCCAACCCCCCTTTATAGTCATCAGGGACATCCCTCACTAGATGAGGTTGCTTGGAGCCTTGTCAAGCCTTATCTTGACTATCTCCAAGGATGGGATCTTAACTACCTCCCTGGGCAACTTGTCCCAGTGTTCCAGCACCCTCATGATGCAGAACTTGTTCTATATCCAGTCTAAATCTGCTCTGCTCTCATTTCAAATCATTGTCCCTCATCCTGTCCCTGCAGGCCTTTGCAAACAGTCTCTCTGCAGCCTTCTTGTAGCCCCCTTCAGGTATTGGAAGGCTTGAATAACTATGTAAACTTTCCACAGCACTTAGCAGTTCTTACCTTTGATTACTCCAGTTTTCTGCTGCTAAAAGATAGTGGCTGAAGAGCAGTTCTGAAGAGACCTCCAAGATCATCCAGTCCAACCTAGCACCCAGCCCTATCCAATCAACTAGACTTAGTGGCATGTTCTAGTTGATTGGTTAGAGCTGGGTGGTACCTTGGACTGGATGATCATGGAGGTCTCTTCCAACCTGCTTGATTCTGTGATTCTATCTGCAGAAAGGAAAATCCCCAGGGAAGTGCTGTGGCTGTCACATTGTCTGCCCTTTGCTTCCCAGCCTGTTGCCCAGCACTGCAAAGGTGAAATTGTTTAGAAGATGCACAGTCAAATGAAAAACTGTGGATCTTAGTCTTTCATTCCTTTCAATTTGCATCACTTGCTGTGTTGTGTGGTATTTGAACACATTGCTAATTTAGACTGTTACCCAGGCCTTTGAGTATAGTTTCCCCTTCTGAGTTGACCAGGTTGCTGTGCTTGTATCCACGTACATGAACTTATGTTTAGGTTCAAACATGACCCCGTAAATTCCCCTCTTCCCCCAGATGAAGCTGCTGCTTGATTTGTTAAGTCACAGATCTCTGAAACTCAAGGCAGGTGGATGAGAGGTGTCTGGATGCTGTGTAGAAGATTTACTCATCTCACACAGCACAGGAGGTTCCAGCTCAACACAAGGGAGAACTTCTTTCCTGGAAGGGTCCCAGAGCACTGGAACAAGCTTCCCAGAGAGGCTGTGGAGTCTCCTTCTCTGGAGCCTGTCAAGGCCTGTCTGGATGTGTTCCTGTGCGATCTGAGCTAGATTGTGTGGTCCTGCTGTGGCAGGAGTATTGGACTGGATGATCTCTTTGGGTCCCTTCCAACCCCTGACATCCTGTGAGCCTGTGCTCTCTGTTTGCTCTCTGGTCTCTTATGTAAGAATATCCCTCACTGAAAAAAGTTCTTTAATTCTCTGTTCAAAACACCCAAAGTGTTTGGGAGATGAAACCATTTCAGTTTACTAACTTTCCCCTCTTGTTTTCTTTCAGGTACTTTCACTTCTACAACTCAGGACTGCAGAATCAACGAGTTCTGTACGTGCAAGACTCCTTGGATGCAGATGCCAAAGTTTTTCTTGATCCAAATAAGCTTTCTGATGATGGCACTGTGGCTTTACGAGGTTAGTGAGGCAGAGGTTCCTGCTGAGGCAGTCTGGGGCTTCAGCAGAGGCTGGGAATGACTTCCAGTCCTTCACCTGGCCGGAGAGGCTTGTTGTAATCAAAGGAGTCCCAACAGCCATTCCTGGAGGTGGATACTACATCAGAAGAACACTTCCAAATCTACTTTGTAATCATGGTTAACTCAGTTCAGGTCCTCCCTGTCTGTTATAACAACTCTGTAACAAGCATCCACTGAAATCTGAACAGATCTTCAGGCTGTCCACAGTAAGGAAGAAAGAAGTTGTTGGTTTTGTTTGACTGATTCTCTTGAAATTGTGTTTTACACCTCTAACAGAAGCCAGCCAGTTCAAGTGAGAGGCTGTGAAGGAACACAGTACATTAGTGTTAACTTCAAACAACTCACAGAATTCCCTCTGTTGACCAGAGCTTCAGTTTCTGTTGGCTGCTCATTTTCTCACTTCCTGTTGGCTTCTTTCAGAAGCAAGACTCTTGGGCCTTTAATTCCTTTATATCTGCTCAAGGCCAGTTAATAAAAGCAGAGGATAGATTTAGTGGATCCTTCAAGTGTGGCCTGGTTGAAAAGAATTAACTCTGGCTTTTTTGTTAGTGAGTTAGTGTTAAGTTTGCCTTAAACTGTGAACAAAAGGAATTGGCTTTGTGCAGTCTTTCTGTGTTTCCAAAAAGCTCTGACAGACTCTTTCCATAATGCACTTAAAGGAGCAACAGCCATGGAACAAGAGGGAAAGCTCCTGGTGGTGGTGGTTAATTGATTTAAAGGTACACACAGGAATGAGTGATGAGCTGTCCAAGTGGAAATCACCAGCAGAGCTCTGTTAGAGACTGTGTTGGAACTTGCACCGTTCGGTGTGTAAAAGAGAAAGGAGTGAGCAGTGAGGCAGCAGAGTTTGGTGATGATGCAAACTATTCCAGGTGAAGGCTGAAGAATGACTGAAGAGCTGCAGGAAGACCTTAGTAATAGTGAATAGGCAATAAATCAACAGGTGAAATCCCTGTGCAGATAAATTGAGTGATGCAGAGGGGACAGACAATCCTAACCTCATTTGTAGAGGAGTGGATGGACACAACTCTGACCTGGCCATGACCACTTGGCAACAATTCTTAGGCTGTAATAGCTTCATGAAAATGTCAGCCTGGTTCTTGGTAGCAGCCAAACAAGAACACTGACTATCAGAAATTGTTAAAAAGGAAACAGACAACAGAACAGAAGACATCATTACAGCAGCAATCTGTTGGGCTGTACACTTGCATTGAATCCTAAATGTAGTTGCTGTCCCCTGAGCTCAGAAGGAGCTGCAGCGCAGTTCACAGGAGGGCAGTAGCAACAATCAAGGGTATGCAGCAAAGGGAGCAAATGGAGTGTGCCCAGATGGATCAGCTTGGAAAGGGACAATTCAGCAGGGGTATAATAGCATCATTTGTGGCACACAGGAGCCTGGAGAGAGTGAAAAGGGCTTGGCCAGTAATCATTTTTGCTTTGACAAGAGCGAGGGCTCTGCAATGAGGGCAGCGTAAGCAGAGTCCCAGGCAGACAAAAGAAGGGGACAGTTTGTGCCATCTGCAGAACTCCTTACCAGTGGCTGTTGCTGGTGCAAAAAACTTGGAATGTGGTTGTCTGATCCCAGAGTCTGGAGAAGAGAAAACTGAGAGGGGATTTAATCAATGTCTATAATTATCTGAGGGCTGGGGGTCAGGAGAGGGGGACAGGCTCTGCTCACTGCTCCCTGGGATAGGACAAGGAGTAATGGATGGAAGCTGCAGCACAGGAGGTTCCAGCTCAACACAAGAGGGAACTTCTTTCCTTAAGGGGCCCAGAGCACTGGCACAGGCTGCCCAGAGAGGTTGTGGAGTCTTCTTCTCTGGAGCCTTTCAAGGCCTGTCTGGACGTGTTCCTGCGTGATCTGAGCTAGATTGTGTGATCCTGCTCTGACAGGGAGGCTGGACTGAATGATCTCTTTGGGTCCCTTCCAACCCCTGACATCCTGTGATCAGATCTGTGTGCAGTTCACAGCCACTGGAAAAGAGCTGTGGTAGCAGATGGAGCTGCTTGCAGTGCCTGTTAGGAAATAACCCCTCTGCTCTGTGCTCAGTGACCACAGCTCTTTTAACTGCTTCCTCAGTTCCATCTCTCTTTCATGGGTGTAGAAAATAGTGAAAAGCTACGTGGCAGAATAACTCTTATTTGAAAGTATTGATTCCATGTGCTGCTTCTCACCTCACTCATCTTGTTTGCTTCCACTTCCCTAGGCTATGCATTCAGTGAAGATGGTGAATACTTTGCCTATGGCCTGAGCTCTAGTGGCTCTGATTGGGTTACTATCAAGTTTATGAAAGTAGAAGGTCCTGAGGATCTTCCAGATGTGCTGGAAAGAGTTAAATTCAGTTGCATGGCTTGGACTCACGATGGAAAAGGCATTTTTTACAACTGCTACCCAAAACAAGATGGGAAGAGTGATGGTAAGTGTGGTTGGGCTGATTGCATGGGATGTGGGAGAAAAATGGAGGAACAGGTCATTAGCTCTCCTTTTTAATACTGGTGTAGATCCCAGAGGATCTCTTGCATGACCACAAGCAGTACTCTGTGTGAGTATCCTGTCTACCTGTCCCTGTCTTTCTCCTAGAAGTTTGCTGCTCCTTTTTTCTCTGCAGTAATTTACTTCACTTTCCTGCAGGCTGTTTCTGGCTGGAATTTGATGTATGGTGACAGCTTACTTAGGTCTCTTCCCTAATGGATTTCTGTGGGCATAGGTGAATTGGCTTGGGAGGTTGAGCTGATGAATGGCAATCTGAGGCATAAGGCTTTTGTTACTCAACCAGATGTGCTTCACAGCCAGGAAACACAAAATGTTTATGCTAGCAAAACTGAAGGAACAGCAGACAAAGTGGAAAGAATTGCTGAGGAGCATCAGTAGGGAAGGAATTTGACAGCTCTTATTACAAGTCATTGGACAGAAAAATGCATTCTGGAGCTGTGCTTTTTTTCTTAAACCTTGGGAAGAGCCTGAATTTTGCCTCTGTTTGCTTCTTCAGCCTGTGGTTTTGAGAAGCTTGCACATTCAGTGCCCACCCTGTGCTCTTTTAAACATGTTTGTAGTTCAGAAGCTCAAGTGTTGGAACACATTGCTAGAACAAAAACATTATCAAAATCAATTAGCACTTCATGCACTTGGATTTGGTTGCTGTTGGATTTCTTTGAGAACTAATTGGTTTAAATATCTGCATTTCACTAGGCACTGAGACCTCCACTAATCTGCACCAAAAGCTGCACTACCATGTACTAGGTACTAACCAGTCAGAAGATATCCTGTGTGCTGAATTTCCTGATGACCCCAAGTGGATGGGTGGAGCTGAGGTATGGTAAACAGCGTGAAGCTTGGCATGGAATCATAGAATGATTTGGGTTGGAAGGGACCTGCAAAAGTCATCTAATCACCAGGGACATCCTCCACTAGATCAGGTTGCCCAGAGCCTTGTCCGGCCTGACTTGGAGTATCTCCAGGGATGGGGCCTCAGTTACCTCCCTGGGGAACCTGCTGCAGTATTCCAGCACCCTCATGGTGCAGAACTTGTTCCTAACATCCAATCTAAATCTGCTCTGCGCTCATTACAAACCATTGTCCCTCATCCTGTCCCTGCAGGCCTTTGCAAACAGTCCCTCTGCAGCCTTTGTGTAGCCCCTGGCGGGCTGCTATCAGGTCTACATGGAGCCTTCCCTTCTGTAGGCTGAACAATCCCAGCTCCCTCAGCCTGTCCCTATAGCAGAGGATCCCAGCCCCTTTTTTTCCATGGTCCTTCTCTGGACCCACTCCATCAGGTCTGTCATGTTCAGTTTTCCAGACTTTAACAGCTGATAGTAGGCAAAAAGTAGAATTCTTTTTGTTTTCACTATACTTTTTTTTAGCACTGAGGAGCTGATCCTTGAACCAAGAATCCTCAGCTAAGAATTGCTGAAAAGTAAGGCTTGTCTGGTTTGTTTTAAATCAGTCCTTGAGCCTGTAAGGACACAATCAAACACCCTTTTGAATGTCTTTCAGTGAGGACATTGTGTCTGATAGACATTCCAGGACAGGGATGGATCATTTGATGGACAATGTGTCATTGTTCCTGTTTTGTCTTAGTCACTGTTGAGCCCCAGCCTTTACTGCCTGCACAAAAAGCTTATTCCAGTGGTCAGCATGTCTGGGTATTCCCTGCCATCTCTTTATTCTGTTTAGATTTATTTTTATGCTGTCTTCTGTGAAAATGAAATTTGTCTTTTCTACTTAATGGAAGAATGGAGACCTGCAGGTTAATGGCTGTTAACACTGTGTGCACAGTTGGAGACTTCTCAGTTTGCCTCTAAGCTTTATCAGCACAAATGTGGTGTGGACTGTTACTGGAGAGGGAAAAAGTGACTGCTGGAATTGATTTCTTCAGCTTATTTTGTTGAAGTCCTGCTATGATGTGCAGAGTCCCAGGGAACCAAAATGATAGGCAACTAATGCTCTGTTCTCCCCTGCTTTAGTGATTCAAAAGGCCCTAAGTTTGGTAGTTACTGTGGATTTTACTCTTCATAGTAGGTATAACAGTGCTGGAATGTGGTGGTGCTTGTTCTGTTCACCATTAGCTGATGTAAAAGCTGTTGGAATTCTTTGTACTCTCCTAGCTACTATATTTAATCAATTCACTTAGGCTCTTTTGGTCTGACACTTTGATAAGTGTGAAATGTTCTTACCCTGATTTGGAATATTCAGTTCCAAGCATTACCTTTCCCTGAATCATCAGCCTGGATTGGTATCTAGGATTGCCCCAGCCAGGTGGAACACCTTACCCTTGGCCTTATTGGTCCTTCAGAGACTGCACAAGCAAATGATGCTGCTCTGAGTGATCTCAGGTGCAGTGCAGGCAGTGAGTGTGGGGTGTGTGTGTTCAGTGGAGAGAAGAAACTAGGTCACTGATTAGGGCAAACAAGGGTTGTGTAAAACTTTGGTCAGCTTAATCCATTTAGAAGTCAACATGCACAAAATAACAGCATCAGGGTCTTTTTTTTTCCCCTTATTACACATTGAACACCAGCCCCTGCTGTGCTTCATTCAGACAAACTCTGTGGTGCTGAGAATGTGGTTGGCATAAAAATCTAAGGGCACTTCCATACTCTTCACTTGAATGGATTGCTTAGCAGCAAAGAAGCTGTTTGTTGTTAGTCAAGTAGAAGCTTTGAAAGAAGGGCTACCAAATCCTGGAATCAGTCAGGGTTGGAAGGGACCACAAGGATCACCTAGTTCCTGCTCCTCTGCCATGCGGACTCCTGCAGCAGGGAAAAGTCCATGCACCAGTGCAGACTGGGAGCCCCCTAGCTGTAAAGCAGTGTGCCCAAAGAGGACCTCGGGGTCCTGGTGGACACCTGGATGAACATGAGCCAGTAGTGTGACCCTCCAGTATCCTGCATTAGTAAAAGAGTTGCCAGCAGGTCTGCTCAGCACTGGTGAGGTAGAGGAGGGCCAACCAGATCCTGGGCTGCATCAAAAGTGTGGCCAGCAGCTTGAGGGAGGTGGTTCTCCCCCTATACTGAGCTCTGGTGAGACCCTACCTGAAGTACTGCATCCAGTTCTGGAGCCCCTATTACAGGAGGGATGTGGAGATGCTGGAGCATGTCTAGAGAAGTGCCATGGGGATGCTCAGAGGACTGCAGCAGCTCTGCTGTGAGCACAGACTGCAAGAGTTGGGGCTGTGCAGTCTGGAGAAGAGGAGGCTCTCAGGTGACCTTCTTGTGGCCTTCCAGTATCTGAAGGGGACCTACAAAAAAGCTGAGGAGGGACCTTTTAGGCTATCAGATAGTGACAGGACTGGGGGGAATGGAGCAAAGCTGGAGGTGGGGAGATTCAGCCTGGATGTGAGGAGAAAGTTGTTGAGCATGAGAGTGGTGAGAGCCTGGAAAGGGTTGCCCAGGGAGGTGGTTGAGGCCCTATCCCTTTGGCCAAGGAAAGCATAGTCCTGGTACATAATCCTGGATGGTAAAGGTTGTAGGAGTTAGGAAGAGGGCTGGAGTTGGTTTGAATAACATCCCAGTAGAGGGCAGCCTGGGATGAAGATTTTTAAACCCTTGGCAGTGTCATAACTGCTCTGCAGAAGAGGAGCTTCCCATGCCTCTGTTGAGGTGACATTGTTTGCTTCCTCTCCACACTCCCAGAGCCTGTCTCTCTGTCACAGCCAGCCTCTTATTCTCACAGTTAAGCAATAAGTTATGTAAGAGCCTTTCACAGTTGCTAGTGTTAGAAATCCCTGCAGTACTGGCAGGAAAGTAAACGAGAGAAAGGAGGGGGTGAGGGAAACCCTCTAGAGCATCCCAGTTCTGCCAGCAGTAGAACAAGGACAAGTTTTCCTGGTGTTGTCTGACAAACACTGTGGGTAGTCCCTACACTGACTTTATTTTTGTGATGTTTAGAGCTGTCAGTTCACATCAGTGCTTCTCAACCTGGGAGGTAATCTTGCAAATGAAATTCACAGCACAGAGCAGTGAGCTGTGCCAGATGTGTGCTGCTATGGTGAGTTTTCCCTGCAGGAATGTGGAAGAGCAGCATCTGCAGGGTCAGAGTGAGCAACATGAAGGGGAAGGGCTCAAAATGTTGTCATCTTGCTCAAGTGAGCCTGGCTGCTGGCTGTCAGATAGGGCTGGAGGAACCTTCTAAAGCTTTATACTGCCTTTGGCAAGAGAAGCCTGCCATGAATTCCTTCCTATTGTCCTGGCAATAGATCTGGAGAACTTCCCCATTATTAAACAGCAGCCTTGCTGGCTGCAGGTGGGGCTGTGAGGGGTTCCTCAGGCTTTGGTGCTTTCATTGCACTCAAAGGCAGGCTGACAGCCACAGGAGGAAGAGTGTGATGCCTGACTGTCACCTCAGAGAGTTGCTGATTTTACTCTGTGCCAGATTTAAGAATGAGAATGCATGGAGCTATGCATATTGCCTGGTTCCTCTTCTGGGCAGGGCTGGCTGGAGCCCTGCTTCAACTGAAGGGACTCATAAGCATGGTCTAGGTCTGGATAGTTTGATATTCCCAGGACTGAATTCCCAGTTGCTACTTTGACCTTCTCTGAAAGCTTTGATTCTCTCTGTCAGTTTTGTGAGCTTTGATTCTTTTTGTCTGTGATTCACTTGGCAGTGCTTTAGATAGCAGTGGCAGTGGCCTTGTTCCCCATGCAAAGAGGCAGCAGTGCATGGAGAGCAGGACTTTGCAAAATAACCACAGGTGCAGCTCAGGTTGTAGATGATTGCAGCTTTAATGTCTGCAGGTAAAGGAGGAGTTGGTTTATCTGTGCCTCAACACAGACACAGTCTCTAATAACCTAATGTTTTTATTATCTTGTTATCCACAAATAAATTGTACAGTGATTAGGGCTTCTTTTTTTGTCTCAACTTAATAATAACAAGGGCAAGGGTAGTAAAACTTTGAACTGGTTAGCTTCCAAGGGAGTGATGTGTGTCTATAGAATCATGGGATGGGTTGGAAGGGACCCCCAGGCGTCATCTAGTCCTGCACTCAGCAGCGACATCCTCCACTGGATGAAGCTGCTCAGAGCCTTGTCCAGCCTGACCTGGATTATCTCCAGGAATGGGGACTCAGCTACCTCCTTGGGCAACCTATTCCAGTGTTCCAGCACCCTCATGGTTCAGGACTTGTTCCTAGCATCCAATTTAAATCTCCTCTCATTTCAAACCATTGCCCCATTTCCTATCAGTGCAGACCTTGGTCTAGTTGCTTCTGTGCCCTCAAAGGGCTGCTGTTTGTGAGCTAAAAATAGAGAGCTCTTCCTTCTCCTGAATCTTGCAGTGGTGATAACCCAGCTAATATTCATAGAGCTAATATTAATATTCAGTGGGGTTGTTGTCATGCACTGCACTGGGAAGCAAAGCATTTGTAATGTCTCTGCTATTGATGTTTTAGTTGAGGGGTAAGACATAAAGTCTGAGAAGCTGACAGCCTTCTCCTGTTCATCCTTTTTCTTTTCATTTTTAATGATGCATGAATTTTTGGTCTGCAGTGTGCTTGTAGACTAACAGGAGCATTGCTGTGGATCCTCACAGATCATTGCTGCAGAACACATAACCCTTTGGAGTTCTTTATAGGGCTGGTATAATGAATTACATAGATCTTGTAATGAAAGAAATTAAGTAGCTGGAAAACTTCTTTAATTAGGCTTTAAATACTTTTTTCTCTTTTGATGGCAACACTCTGTGCTGGGTGAGGAACTGGCTGGAGGGCCAAGCCCAGAGAGTGGTGGTGAATGGTGCCACATCCAGCTGGCAGCTGTCACTAGTGGTGTCCCTCAAGGGTCAGTGCTGGGCCCCATCCTCTTTAATATCTTCATAGATGATCTGGACGTGGGCATTGAGTCAGTCGTCAGCAAGTTTGCAGATGACACCAAGCTGGGGGCTGATGTGGCTGGGTTGGAGGGCAGAAGGGCTCTGCAGTAGGACCTTGACAACCTGGACAGATGGGCAGAGTCCAAGGGGATGGCATTCAATGGCTCCAAGTGCCAGGTGCTGCACTTTGGCCACAACAACCCCATGCAGAGCTACAGGCTGGGGTCGGAGTGGCTGAGAGCAGCCAGACAGAGAGGGATCTGGGGGTGCTGA